>OY723386.1:23069936-23352436 GCA_963210295.1 Ophion ellenae
ATATTATCTAGGATAGCGTCCGTTCAACATATCCTACGACGTTGCACCCGAGAATGAAGACGATAGGCAGAAAATTGACATCGAGGTACCAGACGAGCACAGTGCGGATGAGGACTCGGTCTTTGTTCCTCCAAAAGGACAACCATATCGTGATTAATTTATATTCTTACTGAATTTTGTATTTTTGATAATAAATACTCTGTCTTTCAATATTTCAGTTTGTTTTTTTATGCATGCATAAATCCTATGAAATATTCTCCACTATCGGGTCTTAAAATAATACAACTTCTTTAAGCAAACCTCAATAACTTATTTTTTTCTTAAACGTAGATAATATTAGGCGTAGAATCGTAAAAGTACTTTTTTGATAACTTTATTTATTGCAAAGTTATGATTTTTTAAGCAAACTCTTGTATTTCCCACATTTGTATACAAATTTCAATTTTGATTAAGAAATCTGTTCGACATTTAATTTGACTGACTTTTGGATAATGTTCTAGACACTCTTAGAAGTGACCATGATTTTTTCCCGATTTTTTTGAAACCCAAAACTATTTGAAAAATTGGTATGCCCCTTAAAGCCCCAGACCACGGTCTTACATACAGGTCTTGAAACTCTGGTGGTGAGGGTATGTTCTCGGATTGAAGCACCGGCCGTTTCGCCTAGTGACCACGAGTGTCGCTGCGATAGAGTGACGCAGGCTGTGCGAAAGAGATGGAAATCGATTGTTGACTCATAGGAACCTTACCTAACTGTACAACTGGCTGGTGCAGGCAAATTATGATATTCAATGTCAAAAATGCATGATGGACCTAAATACAATTAAAAGTAACTTTATCGTAAACCTGAAAAAAACCAAAAGACTATAGTTATCCAAGTGGGTACAATGAATATGAATGTTTTTTTTATATAGGTGTCAATGTGAGCTCGTGTCAGTCGAGGGGTTCGGTGCAAGCTTCGTAATGCTGCTTTCAGGGGTTCGATCCTTGTGCGCTCGGTTTTTTAAAAACATGTTTTAGCTTTTATAACAAAATAGGCTTTACGCGTTGTTTTAATTGACCGGAAAATAAGCGGCAACTATTCCAGACCGAAACACTTGCAGGATGTATTTTTTGAAAATGAAACAACTACTTAAGAAACAGTGCTTCTTTTGCAATTCTTTATTTCCTCTTTGAAAAACTTTAATGCATGTCCCAAGAAACATTTTCAATAATCTCTACTTTGCAGTTTCCGAAACGGTTTGCGTTGGTAAATAAAAAAAACACCTCTTTTCCGACCTTTAAGCGAAGGACTCTCGAGTAGGATAAATTAAAATAATTCACTAACTTTGTTTTATGTTTTCCAGCCTGGAAAGTATTTATTGTAATGATCCCAATACTTTTTCATTTTTTTTTCAGGTACCCTGCTCCAACGCCTGTTTCGCCCATTCTCGATGAATATATTTCGGTTCGAAATTATTTTCGCACACAACGTGTCTCGGCTCTAATTTCCCAACTCCCGGTATCCCGGCCTCGCGTTTTTTTTAATTGCGCCAAGTCTCTTGGCACCCGAAACACTGAGCGTTTCGATTTTTCACTCCGAGAGCCTGTTTTACACGTTGGCACAATACACCACTTAGTCATTTTTCAATATCATCGTTTTTACAAGTTTACAAGTAGAGCACGTCGCGTGTGGTCGCGTGAATCAGCGGTTATGTTTGGGTTTTGTTTACTTTTGAAATCTATTTTCGTCTCTCTCACACAGCCTGCATCACTCTATAGCAGCGATTCTCGTGGTCACGAGTTGAAACAGTCGGTGCTTCAATGGCCTCTTATTGACTTATATCCCCCACCACTGAAATTTTGAGCGAGTTTCAAGACCTGTATGTAAGACCGTGCCCCAGACCGAAGGTCTGAAAAACAAGTGTGCACACGGAGGGTTAAAATCGCAACGAAAAAATTCCACAATAGGTTTGGTAGCGCACTGCGGTAGAATTTCTATGAGTTTTGCCATGCGTTTATTTGCTATTAAAGTGCACAAAAAATATGAGCGCAAGCAGTGCCGTAAAACGGGGCTAGTTTGACATCAAGGGTAACTTTGACAGTTTTTGACGCTACTTTAACAGAGCGCCAAAATACGGTTTAAATGTTGTGCCCAGCGAGCTCGCGTGACCTTCTGTGGCGGGCAGCAGGTTCAGGGAATAAACTTGAACAACATTTTGTTGTGCAAGTTATTATAATGTTGCTAAAGTTGATTGTAGTGTAGCTCAAGTTGAATTTGGCCTCAAAGATAATTTTAAGACTGATTAAGTGCCTATAACAGTACGCTAGGTACTTGATATTTTTATGTAAAATATTTCCTCAAGGGAGGACACCACTGTAACTGCCCCATTTTCGACCGTTTTCTTTGGAATTTTTTTTAAAGAAAGAAGTAAAATACATGTTTAAAAGAACTTTTAGGCTTCATAAGGTACATATTGAAGTATGTAAAGAAAAATTATTTGTCAAAAGAATACAAAATGGCCGCGCACGAGTCGCTATAACATTACTGGTTTTCAGCCAACCCTCTCCGTGGCACGCAGGAGAAATGCAGTAAATTTAGTTGCGGAACTAAGAGTGAAATATTTCCATTAATTATGATAGTTTTAGCAGTCAAGCACGAGGGGAAATTAAAAAATAATTTAAACAAAAATAGAGACGAGTTTGAAAAAAATCCTTTTTTCCACTATCATTTTCATAACAAAAGTGATATATTTTTTTTCCAATTTTCAATTGTAACAATTGAATTAAAAATTGAAAAAAGCGTTCGTACTTCATTGTTGGAGCGATCTATGAAGCTACAATTAAAATTTCTAGTCGATTGGGCGAAAATTGTTCGAGTTCTGCTGCGTGCCGATTTCAAAAACATGGTTCTAAGTAAACTATTTCTTTTTCATGTAAATTTCTCAAAATTAAAATTTTCGCGAAATAAGTTTAATGTACGCTTAATAACATACTTTTTTTTCCAAATACCGAATAAATAATCCAGTACACAAAAAAAATCGGTAAAACCGACCTTTTTTTGCCCTGTCACTGTGGTGCCGTTCGTTAATAAAGATGACAATTTGATTATAAAAAATCATTTTTTTCATGTAATTCCATGTATAATGCATAAAATATATATTTTTTAAATTAAAATGATGTCAAATCTTAATCCTTTAATGCCTTAATCTTTGACATAAGTTGCATTTCAATGCCTCTTCAAAGAAACCCCACACTCGCGGTTACTTTGGCACTTTTGAAAAAAGTAATATATAACATTTTGGAGGGGTGGTGGGGCGTGAGTTTCCTGTACATTTTATAGCCAAAAGACACATTGTTCTATTGGAACAAAAAAAGTTGGTATTTAGGATGTTGAGGGGTTACGCGGGTTTGAAAATTTTTAAAAATCCATTAAAAATTTGTTATTATCTAATAGCAGAATATGTCTAGAAGCTAGAAGCTAGAATACGTCTAGAAGCTAGAAGCTAGAATATGTCTAGAAGAAAGCTTTTGGGAAAGACCGGCCAGGAGTGGCGCAGGTAATCGCATTCGTCTCAACACCCTATTTTTAAAGTCGGCTGACACGATTTCTCAAAAACCAATGCACCGATATTATTGAAATTTTGCACACTTCTTAAAAATGACATTGACTAGTGATTGAACGAAAGTTTTTTTTTCGATTACAACTATTTTTTTCCCCTAAGGTACACGCTGTTCGCGTTGTTATCTATTTTCCCCTCATTGCGACCGTTCTTTCCTCTACTGTTTACTCCTTTTTTCTCCACCTTTCTCCCCGTTCCTCCCTGCTTGCGGCCGCAGCCGACTTCCCCCTCTGTATTATATTCATCATGGCATTTCTGTCATGGGTATAGGGAAACTGCGGAAAACCTATACCAATACAGCCGGTGATCAAGTTCGCCCCACAGTCGTGGAACTAGTCTTATCTCGCCGCGAAATGCCGAAGAAAAACATTTCACGACGAAACGTACGCGACTGCGATTCGAACCCGGGACCTTCCGGTCCGCTGGTTTAAGGAGGTACACCAGCTTCATACAATGTTGCCATGCTAAACCATGGTAAAATTTCAAAATGGTGATAGATCAATAAAATTTGGTGAATATATTCTTTAGTATTATATATGTCAATACAATTTTTTTCAGATTTTTTCATTGTGCCGTTATCGAGTAATTGAACATTGAAGTTCACGTGTATAAGCATAGCGTTTTTATAGATATAGGTATGTATTCCGGGTATAAGAATAAACGCTTGTGAATTATTTGTAAGAAAACGGCACAACCAAAAAATCTGAAAAAATTTGTATCTACATGAATAATACTAAAGAATATATTCACCAATTTTTATTGATGTATCGCCATTTTGCTGAAGCTAGTGTACCTCCTTAATGGCGAGCACGCTAACCACTACACCATCGCACCGGTTTTAGATTACAACTAATTTTATAAGGCTATACGTAGGGTAAATTGTACCACAAATTGAACTATTTTGCATACAACTCTGCCAGAAATTCAAATTCCAATTTTTTTCTAAATCCTTCGTTCAATCACGAGCTATACTTATCTGCTAACAGAAAAAAATTGGTATTTTATTTTCAAATAAAGCTATCATGAGTTATCCTGAACACCACGAGGACACTTTTTGAGGGGTCTTCGGAAACCAGGCCCCACCGGCTGAATTTCCCAAGTTTTTGGTCGATTTTTAAAAAATATTGTTGAAATGTTGCTCTTTTATGTGCTTAACATTTTGAATAAAATAATTTATATATTACATTTTTTTAATAGAGTAAATATGCTTTTTTGGTTCAAAACCCACGTAACTCTTTAAAAAAAAGTTACCTACCTTTTTCGATCACATTATTACCGATTTTAAGACAAATTCAGCGACCTACAACACAAGGTCATTCTAGTCACGCAAAGTATGAAAATAATCGAAAAATCCAAAAATATAGGAATAATCACTTTCAAAGGATCCACTAACCTTGGTTTGGGTCTACCTACAGAAGATGCTCGAAGTGATGACCCTCGACTTGTAAGCACTTGTTAATTCGCTGATGAAAAGACCGTCTAACTTCAGCCAACATTTGTGGTGTAATTTCGGTACATGCTCGGCGTATTCTTTCTTTCATGTCGCCAGGCGTAGTACGTGACGTGATCGCCGACAATGCCGCACCAACAATAAACGGACCACGGATGTTGAAATGGTACAGTTCTCATCCATCGAGGATTCTCATTTGCCCAATAATGCATGTTATGCCTATTCACATTTCCCATATTTGTGGAGTTAGATTCGCCAGAAAAAAGCACATGACTCAAAAATGAGACATCTCTGCGCATTTTTCTACGAATCCAGTTACAGAAATTGATGCGATTTAGGAAATCATTGGCGTACAAATCCCTATGTAATGACATACGATACGGATGGAACTTGTGTTGTTGTAAGATTCTTAATAGAGATCGCTGACTGATTCCACTCTCTCTTTCCATTTGCTTGCTGCTCGCATGTGGATTAAGTGCAGCAAAAGCTAAGATAGCAGCCGCATTATTTTCATCAACAATCGGTCGACGTTTGACTGGTGTTTGTTTCACTGTACCGAAGCGATAGAAACGGTCAGCTGATCGCTCCAAAGCCATGTGCGATCGAAAATCGTTCATTTTCGCGATCCGACGTACTCACATTAGAAGTTTATGCGTGACTAACTGATATGTTAACAGAAAATGCGTACTTGCTGTCGATAAGAAACATTGGTATCGTAAGAAATAAAAACAGCGATCAAACAAGTGTTTACAAGTCGAGGGTCATCACTTCGAGCGTCTTCTGTAGGTAGACCCAAACCAAGGTTAGTGGATCCTTTGAAAGTGATTATTCCAATACTTTCCGATTTGTCGACTATTTGCATACTTTGCGTGACTAGAATGACCTTGTGTTGAACGTCGCTGAATTCGTCTTAAAATCGGTAGTAATGTCATCGAAAAAAATACATGGTTCCATTTTAAAAAGTGGAGTTGACCTTCACGTAGCTTCAGCGCCTCCACCGATGAAAAAAAAATAGGGTGGACCAGTATGACGGCCTTCTCGAACACTGAAACTTTTTTCTGAAACATTTTTGGATATGATCAATAGTTTGAGTGCTATTGCTCTGTAACACTTTATGTGCCTCACCCTGTAGAGTATTATGTTGTAGTATATCTATTGAGTATTATTTTTTATGCAATGAATGCTGTTCATTGGATTAATACAATAAATATGACGTTCATGAATAACACATTCATTTATAAAATTTATCATTAATAATGGTAACGATGTTAAAAACGTCGATGATAAATCTCAGTAATTAATGCAATTAGTTTGGATGATGAATATAATTTATATCAACCATTGTTTGTTTAGTATGGTTTTTTTCAGTAATCTATTTGGTTTAATGTCTACATCACAATAATCTCGTATACTAATCTATATTTTAAGAGGGAATGACACCTCATCGCGGTCGGTATGGTAGAACAATTATAGATTCCCAAAAATCTCTGAAACGGCTCTTCAGATCCCGTCGAAACTTTGCCAAACGACGTCAAATACATAGACGAACAGCTGTCTTCCCCTCAAATTTTCTGAATTTGAGAAAAAAAATGTAGATTGGCTTATCATAAACCAATCTAGTTTTTTTTTCTCAAATTCAGAAAACTTGAGGGGAAGACAGCTGTTCGTCTATCTATTTGACGTCGTTTGGCAAAGTTTCGACGGGGTCTGAAGAGCCGTTTCAGAGATTTTTGGGAATCTATAATTGTTCTACCATACCGACCGCGATGAGGTGTCATTCCCTCTTAAATATAATTTGACTTTTATTTTTAGATGCTACTGTTAGATTTGATCTTAGCATTATTATTATTATTATTATTATTGTGATAATAAAAAAAATGTATCAAACTTGTGTGCTACTGTTGAATTTACTATTTTATGATGATTATTATTATCGGCACTCATTGCAATAAATGCGATAACTAATAGTATACTTATCGGTATAATTTACTGCTATACAAATAATAATAACAATATCAATTTTTGTTTAATGTTTTAGCGCTATTATTTTTTATTTTGAATTTATTGCTCCGGGCAACGCACTTCCTCAGTTTGCATTGGGAAACATTCACCTACTCCCGGTTAGGGTCGGTCTTAATCGGTCTTAATCTAAAGACCAGAACAATAACGCTGGGCGACACTCGAGGGTTCCGACACCACCTCGACTGCCGCCCAGTCCAAAAGACGCGCGAAAAGTCCAATATCGCTCTGCGATAGCCGCTTCCTCAAGCCAGGGGGTGAGCGGCAACCGCAGTCCACAATCGTGTTGCCTGAGTAAGCGAAGGGATCCAAGTATGACCGCCTTCTGCATCCGAACCGCTAGCAACCGGACACCGGGTTTGCAAACCAGTATGGCGGCAAGGCCCGACACAAAAGACTCTTTCATCCCCTCAAGCGCGCCAATGATGAGGACAACGAGAGTCACCCTGGATCCCCGGTACACACGACGCAGCTCGGCTAGAAGAGGCTGATACTCGAGCCGTTTCTCCTCTTCCTTTCGCGACACGTTTACTTCGGCCGGAGCCGAGAACTCAATGACGTATATCGTTTTGTCGTCGAAATCGAAGAGGACAACATCAGGCTTAGTCGCTTGAAGCGGCCCGAGGGTCGCGAACGATAAGTTCCAATAAATCTTGCACCTCTCACCCACGACAACGGACTCAATAGCTCCTGGTAAATAACGCGGCACGGGCTCCCGGTCTATCCCATAAGAGTGCCATGGATGGTAGGACAACACCCTCAGGGCGCAGATAAACTCTTCGGTCTCGGAGATCAGTCCAGCTGACCGCAAGAAGGAAAAGGTCAGCTGGGTGGACAACCCTTGCTCATTGATGTGGTGAAAAAACACACCGTGCATGGGTCTGTCCACGTGCTGCCGAGTCAGGACAGTCTGCTCGGCAGCCCTGATTATCCGCCGACGTCGGGACTTGGGCAACCGAGCAACGGAGTCTGTTGGCAAGGCGCCACGCCGGCGCCGGCGGAACACCACGCCGCGGGTCGCTGCCGTACGATCTGCCGCCTTATAAAGAAAAGGCCTCGCCCCATGAAGCTCATGCTGGTGCACAATCTCCAGGAGCGGGTCCGAGCTCGTTATTACATCGCTTGCTATTCCGAGGACCATGCGGTCGTGAAGACACTCCAACCCCAAGAGCCCGCGCCCGCCGCTCTGACGCAGCATATAAAGGCGCCGGGTGGAAGATCGAGGGTGCAGACTCCGTTGGATGTTCATTGTCTTGCGTGTGCTGATGTCCAACTGTTTAAGCTCGTCTCTACGCCATTTGACGACGCCGAATGAGTAGAGTAGGACCGGGACAGCGAGCATATTAGTGGCAGTGATCTTATTTTTCCCACACAGATCTGATTTCCAGATCCGTCTGAGACGCCGCCTATACTCGCTGTGGAGAGCCCTTTTGACACCCTCAGCGTCTTGTACATTAAATCACCTTGAGTTTAACGTGCTGTCTCCGCCTCCCGGCTTACAACACGGGCCCCGCGACCTCGGGGTCGGAGAACGCCGACCACCACGGCTCGCACGTACACGACGCGCTTACCTCCCAGTTCACGTTGGGAGGCAGATCCCAACGCAACTACTGGTCAAGCCGAGTGACTTTCCAACACTCTGACAACTCTGCAGGTTGCCGCCCGAGTTAATAAAAACGCAACTCACACGTCGGGTGTACGTAACTGCCCTGACCAGCATGCGGCCTAACCACTGCCACCACGGAGCCAACCACAATCGGCTAGTGACCGCCCCGTAGGACGGCGGGCAAACTAGCCCCCATGGTACCATTCTTGATCATTGGTCGGATCCTCGTGACTACGATTTCTCGCACCACTACCAATTGAAATGTCCTTGCCCACTTCGACATTGGTCACCCAGCGCTTCGGTAGGGCGGTGTCGCTACTCACCGCGTACCCGGGCCGTCACGGGCCTTCACAGGTACGTACCTGCCGGACAGCGTCTTGTACAGAGCGCTGATCGATGCCAAGGTACCGATAAGACCCTCCGGCGCCCAGGTGTTTGAAGACGCTCCCGTCCACCAGCCGAACCTCAGCCGCGACACCGTCTGCTCTCCCTCTCCTGAGATGAGGAACAGCGCACTTGTCCAATCCGAAGTCCATTCCCGCCGCCCGCATGTACGTCGCTACGATGTTCAAGAAGAGCTTAAGCCCGTCCCGGGGAGCATATACCTTGAGGTCATCCATATAAAATAAATGGGTGATTCCTCGCCCACGCTCGCCGGGGGCCCCCGCTTCGTACCCGCGTGCATCCCGCAACGCGATTGATGGGGGTAATAGTGAGACGCAAAGAGGAGGGGGCTGAGATAATGTCCCTGGATAATCCCCCTCCTATACCCGACCACTCCGGTCGACACGTTGCCTTCACTAGTCTTAACTGTGATGCGTGTCTTCCAGAGCGGCCTGAGCTGTTTAACATATCCCACTATGTAAGAACTCATCGAAAGGCGCTCGAGTAGGTGTATTATCGGTTTGTGACCGACAGTGTCGAACGCCTTACGGTAGTCTATCCAAGCGACTGAGCGGTTACGGTTGTGCTGGATCGCGTCTTGCGTGATGCAGCGGTCCACCAGCCGATTCTCCTTACAACTTCCCAGTCCCCTCTTGGATCCCCTTTGTTCGTACATCTCCGGCCAAGCAGGCTCGATCTCGCGCAAAACACGCTCATAAAGTATCTTTGTGAAGATCTTACAGAGCGCATTCAGACACGTAATCAGGCGGTAGTTCTCCGGACGAGACAGATCCCCTTTTTTGGGGAGTGACACCGTCCTTCCCTCTGTCAGCCACGCAGGGGTAGGCACCGTCCCATCGATAAACGACGAGAAGATGCGGACCAAATGGGTATGGGTGCACGGGAATTTCACCAGAAGATGTTAATCCCATCCGGTCCGGAAGCGGCGTGGTTACCCCCAGGTGCCGCACCTTCTCCACGTGGCGTTCCTTCACAATAAGAAGGTTACTTTTGTTCAATGTGTGGTAACGGCATTTCAGTTCCGGGCTGATTTTTCGGGTTTCAGGGATGAACGCTCTCCCCGCCGTGATGAAGTCTAACACACATTGAACACGGGATGCCTGCCTCCGTGCTTCATTGATCTTATTCTGGAACTGTGCAACGCGCCGCCGAGTCTTAGCCGCGAACGCCGCCTTTTAATTGCGTGTCCGAGGCTTCGCCTCAACAGCCGCGTGATATACAGCCCAGTTCAAGCTGAGGAGATCAGCAGTCTCGGGAATTGCGGCTACAAGGGACTCGTTTGCCGCTTCGAGGCAACCAAGCTGAAGAGCCCCTCTCCCTTCTTGTTCCCCAGTCCTCTGTCAAATCGACGCGCCAACGGGGGGGGGGGGGGGGCGCGTCCGACTGCCGGAGGACCGATCTTGAACCCGCCCAGCACAGCTCCGCACTGAACGCGCGGAAGATGCGCTATTATTATTATTATTTTACGGCCTAATTATTTTACGGTTAACTGTTATTAACGGCACCGGTTATATTTTTAATCAATAGTATGTGTTCTGTATTTTCAAGTATACCCTTGCGGCTTTTTGCATAGTCCCCCCTCTGTACATTAATACTCTTTTAAACGTTTCCTTCTTTTTTTTTGTTAACATTTGTCTTTCGTCCTTTTTCTCTTTCGTGCTTCCTTTCTTACCATGCATTAAAAGGCTCTCACATACTCGCACAATCCTTTAATCGGCTTCCCTTTCATTTCCTTATTCATTTTTCCTTGTAGAGTCTCCCTCTTGTAGCCTCCTCGACCCTTTTCCAAACCATCTACCACTTCCTCATTCATTTTTATTTTATTTTCTCGCATTCAAGTACGTGTTCCAAACTTTTTTCTGCCTTCCTACAACACCGGCATAGAGTATCTGCGTATCTTTTTTTACCTCCTTTCCTATATTTTTGCATCTCAACCAAGCCCATGTTTCTTTCGTTCTTCCCTCTATGCCCTTCTCTTTCCCGTACTCTTTAGTTCCAGTCTTGTTGTATTGCCTAGTCGATTTTTCTGTGTATAGATCTTTTGATTATTCTTCTTCCTACCTCCATATCTTCGTCTCTTATCTTTTGCCATCTTGCTACTACTCTTACCACCGCCATGGCTCCCTTTATTTCTAGCCCCAATTTGGATGGGTTTGAATTTAATATCGACTTTGGGTTTTAGAGTGTTTGTCTCACGATTTTTTAAATTAAAAAATATGATACTATTAGGTGCGCAACTAAGTTCCCGCTGTTTTTCAAGAGATGGCTCCACTAGTAAGTGCTGGTCGATTGTGACATAGCCAAAACGTCATGAACCAAGCTTAGACATATGGTAAACAAACCGCTTTGACACATTAGTGATTTTGTTTTTGCGTCGTCTACTTTTGGTTGTGTGAAAATGTCTGATTTTGTGCCAAATAATCGTCATTTGCTGGAAGTGTTGCTTTTCTTCTTTCATTCGAAGAAAACGGCGGCTGAAGCGCATCGATAACTCCAAGAAGTTTACGGAGATGCTGCTCTAAGTGAAACAATGTGCCGTGATTGGTTTCGTCGCTTCAAAGACGGTGATTTCGATGTTGACGTCCGGTCACGTGAAGGAAGGCCAAAAACCTTCGAAGACGCTGAATTGGAGGCATTGCTCGATGAGGATCCGTGCCAAGCGCAAAAAGAGCTTGCTTCAGCATTAGGAGTTACCCGCCAAGCCATTTCCAAGCCATTGCATGCGTTGGGAATGATTCAAAAACAAGGAACTTGGGGTCCTTATGATTTGAAGCCGAGAGACGTTGAGCGTCGTTTTTTCGCCTGTGAACAACTGCTCCAGCGGCAAAAAAGGAAGGGTTTTTTTCATCGCATCGTTACGGGTGATGAAAAATGGATTCATTACAGCAACCCAAAGAGAACAAAATCATGGGGACTGCCCGGTCATGCTTCTACGTCGTCGGCTCGGCCGAATATTCACGCTGCGTAGGTTTTGGTGTGTATTTGGTGGGACCAGGGCGGTGTTATTTATTATGAGCTGTTGAAACTGACCGAAACCATCACTGGGAAACGGTCCCGAACTCAATTGATGCGATTGAGCCGAGCACTGCGCGAAAAGCGGCCACAATACGAGCAGAGGCACGAAAAAGTGATTTTACAGCATGACAATGCTCGGCCTCACGTTGCCAAACCCGTTAAAACCTACTTAGAAACACTCAAATGGGAAGTCCTACCCCACCCGCCGTATTCCCCAGATATTGCGCCGTCCGATTATTACTTGTTCCGTTCGATGGCACATGGTCTGGCTAATCAGCAGCTCCGCTCATATGAAGACATCTCAAAATGGCTTGATTCGTGGATAGCCTCAAAAGACGAACACTTCTATCGTGACGGTATTCGGGCTCTGCCAGAAAGATGGGAAAAAGTTGTCGCTAGCGATGGGCAATATTTTGAATGATTCATTTGTAACCATTTTTTCATGGAATGGTATAAATGGAAAAGTCGTAAAAATGAATACTGGAAAATACAAATTTGAAATAATATATCAGTTGTACTTTTACAATGTGATTACTTGATAATAATAATAATAATAATGTAAATGGTCACTGGTGGATGGGCGGTCGGAGTTTGGTGCCGGCAATACTCCGAGTAAAACCGTAGTGTGCTTGGGCAATACTTGGAGCAGTGACCACTTAGGCGGGATATACATTTAGACAGGAAAAAAAAAGCAATATTGAGCGATTTTTTAAACTAAGAAACAATTATTCTACAATTATCAAACGTTAGGTATACTTTAATAGTATATTTAAGTATAAAAAACAATATTTTTAAAATTAATTCATCATCAAAATGACGGAGCTGTGGCAGAGTGTTACAGCAAGGTCGCCGCGGGAGTTGCGAATTGGCGTGCAGTTTAGCTTCCCGTAGATTCTGATTGGCAAAAAAGTTCAAACATTTTTTTAGTTAGAACACTGAAGTAACTAAATGAAGAAAATGCAAATTCAAGAAAATGGCACGCATTTACAAAAAAATCAACATTTCACGCAACATTTCTGTAAATTGTGGATTAAAAAGGTCGTTTTTTCAATTTTTCAAAAACAATTCTCGTCAAATAGAAGGTACCAATGTTATCAATATTTCTACCAAGTTTCAATTCAATCGGCTTAATAGTTTTTGAGTAATCCTGCACGCCAATTTCGATAATGCAGTTTTGAGAAAAACGCGTTTGAAGTTCACGTCCGCTCCGAATCTGACAAGGAGACGGCACGACCGTGGGGTCGGGGATTTGGCCGAATTTTTTTGTGGTGAAAGCGGACCCCTAGCACCTCACGTGGTTAAAGTAGTAAGACGCTCTATTCGGAAAATTCTGAGAAAAATCGGTTCAAACTTTCTTAGGCGCCTTATGAGTTTAAAATGTCAGGCACTTGTCGAGCTGCCGTCTAGTCTAGACGGTTAGGGCTCGGTCTTTCGCTCCGGAGGTCTCGCGTTCAATTCCTCCTTCGGATCTTCTTTTTTTTGTTATCCCAACAATTATTCAAAACGTTTCTCATCCCTGCATTATTAAAAAAAAATTATTTTAGCTCACGAACGTAAAGTTTTTCATTTACTGAAAAATATTCGTGCTCGTTGTTCTACTTGATTTTATGGCCTTGTAAGGGTCTAAAGAATTTTGACCTGGGGTCCCCTTAGGATTATAACGGACATCTGCGCATAGGACTGTGCGTGAGTCTGTGAGAATTGAACAGCAGTTCATTTTTCGATTTCGTCGTGAACAGACCTGCTTATTTCTTATTGTTAAAATTCGAAGTTCTCTTACAGTTCGAAGTTAAAAATGTCGACTGAAGAAGTCGCCGGCTCTTCTGGAATAGGAGAGGAAAGTCCTAAAGAATCCATGAACAGTGATAAATCAAAATCGCGATTGAAGGACGCAGTAGTTTATTATGAATTGCAGCGGATTGTTAGAGCAGAATCGTGAAAGTAATTCCCAGGAAGATTGTATAAAAATTCATTCAATAATGTTTGTTTCTACGATAATTACCACTGTGGTTTTTGTATATAATTATTATATGAATAAAAATTGAATTTTTCCTAATCGACTTTGTTATTTTCATTAAAAACCCAATGTTCCTCCGCATATACTTTACAATGAAAAATTTTTAAAACCCACCGTTATGAATTGTTTTATTAGACAAAAAAAGAAAATAATTTTTAAAAATAATGTAGGCATGAGAAACGTTTTGAATAATTGGTGGGATAACAAAGAAAAATAAGATCCGAAGGAGGAATCGAACGTGAGACCTCCGGCGCAAAAGACCGAGCTCTAACCGTCTAGACTAGACGGCGGCTCGACAAGTGCCTGACATCCTAAACTCATAAGGCGCCTAAGAAACTTTGAATAGATTTTTCTCGGAATTTTCCGAATAGTGCATCCTACTACTTTAACCACGTGAGGTGCTAGGGGTCCTCTTTCACCCCAAAAAGAATCGGCCAAATCCCCGATCCCCCGGTCGTGCCGTCTCCTTGTGAGCGCTGCACAGTGGGGCCAAATCCCAAAAAGCTGCCCAAAAGTCGAAAAATAGAGTTTACCTTCCGGTAATTTGTAGTCGTGGGTCAGGTTAGGTAATGGTCCGAAAGTCGAATTCCAGGCTCCAGTGCGCCCTCTCCCTTATACCTGCTACTGTGGGACAGTTGAAGGGGGACTCTCAATCGAGCTAGAACCGTCGTGCAGTAAGCAAATATTTCAACGCTATATTCAAGAGGACGCCAAATCTCTAAAAAAAAAATCAATCGATTTCAATTTTTTTTAATGGAATCAGCAGCTGCATTTGTACGAAAATTTTAAGAAAATAGAGAAAAGTTTATAAGTTCTCTAGAGTTCTGCGACTTGACCGATCGCATGTTGTGGATGAAACTATTATTGAATGATAAAAACAAAACTTGCTGCCTCTAGCTGCCATTATGTCATTGGTGCGAGTTCTTGCCATGTAAAACATAGTTTTCTAAATTTCGTACATTAACGACGCGGAAGGATTTGCTCTCTTTCTTGAATTTGTCTGCGGTCTTCATTGTATTGAGTTATCTGATACGTAATTCACTTTGATAAATATCCTCTTTTTCTGTTCAAATCATATTTTGGAATAAATAATAGTAACGAGGGTGGGTATGAAATTACCCATCTATATAGATATTATATTTTCCAATTTTAGAATCTGTCGCCGATGAACGTGAAGCATGTGGCCTGACAAGAGAGGATTTTTTTTCGATATCGACATGGCGTTTGAATGACAAAGCGACTGAAACATATGCAGTGATAGAAAAGAATGTCATGTCTGCTAAATTGCAACACCCCCTTTTGCTCGATCAAACAATGCAAAACCTGTCCTCCGCAAGTTGTTGCATGACTTGCATGAAAAGTGGGAGCAAGCATCAAGAACTGAAGGCAAATTTCCGCAAAAATATTCTGAATGGTTGAGCGTGTTTGTTTCTTTCGAAGAAACTGCATTCGATTTCTTCGAAACAAACGATTTCTTAAAAACAAACAATTTCTTAGAAGCAAACAATCTTCAGAGAAATCCCATAATTTGGGTCGGCCTTCTTCAGAATTTGCAAAGTCTAGTGACCGGACAAAACGAAGGAAGCCTGAAGAATTACGTGCAAGACATAGTATGGAAGAATTGACGGATGCGACTCAAATGAACCTTCGTTCATCTGAGAAATCAGATGCTGCGAAAATTGTCCTTGATGTGGGATTGGGGAGCCCATCTAAAGCTAAGAAGTATAAGGAGTCCATAGATGCGATTCAAGAAACGACTTTATCTTCCGATGTTGCTCTGTCGCTCATAGTGGAACTAAAATTATTGAAATCACAATATCAAGGGCGTCGTAATAGAAGCAGAGAGAACAGCTGTAATTTATTTCCACCGTATAAATTGCCATATCAAGCCAAGCTCAAATGTTATTCGCCTAAGTCAGATATTTCTGTGAATGGATGTAGCACTGATGGAAAATTGCAGGATTTGCTGAATCACACAGCTGATAGAATATTATTAACACAAATGGATGTTGTCAAAAGTTTATCTCCTGACAATGTTAGCAACTTGAATTTGATTTGTCAGTGGGGCTGCGATGGTACTTCTGGCCAAAGTACGTACAAGCAAAAGTTCACAATTGATGATGGAAGCAAGTCCGATGCTAATATTTTTTTTACCTCAATCATTCCACTGCAGCTTGTATCAGACTACCAAGAAACAAACGCTAGAATTCTTGTATGGAAAAGTCCGAGGCCATCATCTCCTCGATTTTGTAGACCAATTAGGATCTAATTTTTTCGCGAGAGTCCTGAAGCCACTCGTGAGGAAGTGGATTATATTAAACAGCAAGAAAACAATCTTGTCCCTTTCGAAAAGATCATAGATGGAAAAGAAATAAGAGTTTCTTTCCGACTTGCTTTCACCATGGTAGACGGTAAAGTTTGTAATGCTATCACGCATAATACGTCTACTCAACTATGCTATTTATGCAAAGCACCTTCAAAAGACATTAACAATATCGATGCAATTCTAGAAAAGGAAGTATCTGAAGATCATTTACAGTTTGGATTATTAACTTTGCATGCATGGATGAGATTTTTCGAATGTTGTTTGCATGTAGCATATAAGCTTGAAATTAAAAAGTGGCAAGCGCGTAGTGATAAAGAAAAGGAACAAATAAGAATATACAGAAGGGTTTCCATATCGAGTTGGGTCTAATAGTCGATCAAGCAAAGCCTGGTTTCGGTAGCTCGAATGATGGGAATACCGCTCGACGATTTTTCGAAAACTTAAGCATTTCTGCTGCTATTACAGGGGTTGATGAGGACTTGATTGAGCGTTTCCATGTCATATTGCAGACAATTTCGAGTGGCCATGAAATCGATTTCATAAAATTTCGAGATTATACCTTACAGACAGCTCGCTACTTTGTGCAGTGATGGGCGTGGTTCTACATGCCAACTTCGGTACATAAGGTATTGATTCATGGCGCAGAAGTGATAAACTGATCGGTATTGCCGATAGGACAAATGTCTGAAGACGCTCAAGAGTCTACTAATAAAGACATTAAAAAGTTTCGTAAAGATTTTGCAAAAAAGTGTTCCCAAGCCAAAACAATGGAAGACATTATTTCACGCTTATTTTTAATATCCGATTCATTTACATTAAGTTTGCGCGAATTGTCTCAACAAAACCTAAAGTCGTTGCTCCCAGAAGCAGTTCTATTGTTAGTTGCGCCACGTATACCAGCAAGTACAGGAAGCTCCTGCGATTTGAAAGTTGAATGAACTGGTTGTGAATCAAACTATTCTTCGGATGACGATGTATGAACTTTACATCAACCGATTGTATGTTTTATCGTATTATACAACGTATGTATCTATTTTGTACTTTCTCTATGAAAGTGGTTCACGTCAAATCCGCCATTTTGTTTTTATTTCAAATTTTGACTTCGGATTCATAATCAGCGACCTCGAAAACCCCCGAATACTGACTTTCAGCCAAATTTCTAACGTTTCCGAGTTTTGGCCAGCTTTTTGGGATTTGGCCCCACTGTGCGGTGAGGCACATCGTTAACGGGCTGTAACGTTTGGAGATTTTCGAATTTCGCTTTGAAACTTTGGGAATATATTCTACATTTATAGTTCTATCGTTTAAAAAGAAAAAAAAAGAAATTGATTTTTTAATCGTTGTAAATGTATATCCCGCCTTAGCCGTCGCTGGCTGGTGTATCAACCAGTGAGCGGAAAGTCAATACTTCTGATACCTTGGTGTAGCTACTTGAGTTAAAGTCTGTGCACCAGAGAATCAGAAGAATATAGGGCCGTCTGTACTGGTACGGGTAGGTAATGATAGGAAAGGGTTCCATTGGGACGGGTGACACGTAAAAAGCCGCAAAGGAAACGTTGGAACTCAGGAACTAATTATGATCTTAATAAATAACTAAAAATAATAGTATAAATGGTACTTTTATAATAAAATTACATTATCATAATAATATGAATTGTACTCTTTCCCAGTGTAAGCGTTGCACGATTATTCTTATTTATAGTGAACGTTAAAAACAAATCAAATCGGAATACAAATTATATGCTTGTTTTCGTTGTCGCTGTGACTTATTTTGGAACAAAATAAGGGGGGGAGAAAAAGGCATGGCGATAAAGTAAATTTACCGTACGGTCCATTGCTGAGGGTAACGTACGATGGTTCGTCCTCGTTGCGTGTGTCCAAATACGACGGTATGTTTCCTTTAAGCATTAGGACTACGTAGGGTGCGACCCCGGCCCCCTCTGCGTCTATAAACACGATAAAGAAATCGATCGATAAAGCAATTTGACAAGACGAGGCAAATAAATGGAACATTACGTCACGCAGAATTCATTACCAAAGAAAGGGAGGCGGAGCCATCCGTCGATCCAAATTTGTATAAAAAGCGTAATTCTTTGTCCGATTCAAAAAAATTCCTATTCTCCTTCAACAATGCACGACAAGCCCAACGAAAATTTGAATGTTTTTATCTTTAATCCGGGACAAAAAAAAGAAGACAAAAATGGAGAAAAAATGAGGAAAAGTTTAGGCAAAAAAGTAATAGAAAAATCCCGCAGACAATCAATTCACGCCCGATCGATTTTCCGATGTTGAACAAATAGAAAAATAAATAGAATAAGGAAAAAAAGGGAAAGAAAATCGCCCACGATCGCAACAGCAGCCGAAAATTGATTTTTCGATTAAAAATAAATAGAATCGAAAATACAACCGAAAAGAACCGTGGAAAAAAGGTAGCAATCTTTTTTTTTAAATCCCCTTAAATGAATTCACTCACGATTGCAAGAACAGCCGCGACTCGATCTTCAATTTAAAAAAAAAACAGAAGAATGAATAGTAAAAGGAGAAAATGGGGCGAAAATGAAGGAAAGAAAGACAAAGGAAAAAATTCAGAACAAATAGATTTAAAAAATCTGCACAAAAGTACTAGACCCACGATCGCATGAGTTTCCGTGCATATATCCTTGACTAAAAAAAAAAAGAGGAATAGAAAAAGGCAACCTGCGAAAAACATTGACGAAAGAAAAACCGACATTGGTGGATTGGGATTCGGCTACGGCAGTACTTCGAGTTAAGCAGCGTCGTACATATACAGTTTCTTCATACCCCCGACAAATGCGGTATTGTGTAGCTTGAAGCCGGGTACAGACTTAACGGAGGTGTCTGCCTCGTTGGGTCAACATTTTTTTTCTTTCTTTTATCGGATAGACCTAATGTTTAAGAATACGTTCAGCAAATTTCAAGTCGATATAAATAAAATTTGCACAGTTATAGGCCGACGAAGAAAAGGAAATTCGAAGCGCTAGGTTCGGCGTGACATTATAAGCCGCAACCGATGCGGGCTAGGGTCGCGTCCTTTGTAAGAGAATATTGTGAGTTCGACTCGTCTGTATTCGTCGGAAATACCTACCTGACCAGTATATATATATGTGTAAAAGGTCCGTTATGGAAGCAGCTGTCTCGGGAAGCGTCCTCAGTACGATTGTAAACTCGAAGTGTAAAAGACGATTTCAAAGTTTTAAAAGCGAGGTGCCAAATGTATAAAGCAAAAAAATTCAATCGCGAGAAAAATGAGCGACCTGTTCACAAATTAAAAAGAACGACAATTCAGTGGTAATCGGCATACCAGAGAAAACGAAACGTTACACGCAAGTAGGTCGGCGCCAAAACTAAAGAATTCGCGTGGTACTGAAATCACCATTGATCCAATGCACGGATACCGCATTGTTAATTTTGTTTCTGTGTTTTCCACACTTAGTGCCTTATTAAAATGCATGGAATGTGAAAATGACGTACAGTTTAACGGGAAAGGCGAACAAGGTTTGGGATTCAAGTTCCCTGTCGTGTGTGATTGTGGTCCCACCGAAATTGAATCTAGTCCAAAAATTTCGAACAAATCTTTCGAAATCAATCGACGAATCATGTTTGTAATGCGTTTACTAGGAATCGGGTTGCAAGGCATACATCTTTTTTGTGGCATGATCGATTTGGGTCAAGGAATGGCTAACAGCACATATTATGCATGCTTAGAAAATGCGTTGACTGCTGCGAAAACAAC
This sequence comes from Ophion ellenae, assembly GCA_963210295.1. Lineage (NCBI taxonomy): Eukaryota > Metazoa > Arthropoda > Insecta > Hymenoptera > Ichneumonidae > Ophion > Ophion ellenae. Next base: position 23,090,131 of record OY723386.1, read on the forward strand.
GGCCGACGTACTCCTCGGAAAAGCTGCAGAGGAAGAAGATAAACAAAAATGCTACAGCGGGAAATCAGCCATCTCATTTGACCGTTTCAGGTGATGGAACGTTGAGCAGGAGAGGTTTTCATCGTTGTTTGACTCTGATTGGAAAATATTCCAGTAAGATTCTGGACCTTGTTGTGAAATCCAAGATTTGCCAAGCCTGTAATTACTGGAGTGGCAAAGAGGGCACTGACGAGTTTGATAGCTGGTACGAAGAACACGAAGGAAATTGTGCATGCAATCACGCTGGAAGTGCGGGAAAAATGGAAGTCGATGGTATTATCGAAATGTTTACACGATTCGAAGAGCTTCACGGTATAAAATATGCCAACTACATAGGCGACGGGGATACGAAAACCTTCAAATCACTTCTGGCAATACGACCGTATGGGGATGAATTGATCGTGACGAAGAAAGAGTGCGTTGGCCACGTCGAAAAGCGAATGGGGTCGATATTGAGATCCGGAAAGAAGGCAACGAAAAGGGTTGGTGGAAAAGGCAGTGGTAAATTGACGCATAAATTGATTCGTGACTTGACCAATTACTATGGTTTGGCAATTATCAGAAATTCTGATTCTGTGACGGCCATGAAAAATGCTATTTGCGGGACTGTCGATCACAAATGCTCGACAGATGCGAAGCCGAAGCACAATTGTCCACCCGGGCCTGACTCGTGGTGCAAGTGGAGACGCGCAGGGGCAGACAATAAATTACATGAATTTAAACACGAACAACCACTTGCGACTGAGATTCGGAAACTCCTTCATCCGATATACTCAGATCTGTCCTCAGACGATCTGTTGCAATGCTGTTTGGGCGGACATACCCAAAATATCAACGAACGTTTCAACGCTGTCCTCTGGCGCTTGACTCCAAAACACATGTTTTGCTCGAAAAAAATTATCGAACTGGCAGCTTATATTGCCGCATGTGTATTCAACGAAGGTATCATCTCCCTACTGCGTATGATGGAAGTGATGGGTATCACAATTGGACCCTGGGCAAATATAATGGCCGGCCAAAGGGATATGGTGCGCGTGAAAAAAGCTGACGCTACTCATTCCGCAGCATCAGAAGAGGGAAGATTGGCCCGAAGACTACAGCGGACGGCTCAAGAAGAACTTTTCGAAGAGAAAGGTATCCTCTATGCTCCTGGCATAGCAGATTAGTTGTAAGTATGGAACTTTTCATTTTATTCGCACGTAAACTTCGGTTTAACTTTAAATGCGTTTTTCTCGAAACTATATTTTTCAAGTTTGCGGTAGTGCTCCTACACGTCCTAGATGAGCAATTCTTATGAAATTTGACAGACGCGTGTACAGCAAACGTCTTCATTAGTTGAACTAGAATTATCCAAAAATATCTAAAAGTATTTATTTAATGAACCAAAAACTGCGAAATTTTTTGGAAAAAAAAAACTTCCTTCCGATCGCTCACTATTTTTCAATTTTTCTTCTTCATTATAATTCAACATATACACAATATTGTACAAAGTAAAAATGTGTTTGATTTTTTTGCTTCAGATCACCTGTCCGGGACTTAGGACTTCCGCAAGCGAAGAATGTCATCGCCCGCGTACTGATATACGTGGCTCCTCCCACTCCCACCACCATGTTTTGTCAAACTTTAAAAAATATTTTGATGTTCAACAAAGACCGCTTAGTCAACATACCAAATATCAACATTCTATTTTTAATACTTTTCGCATAAAAAATTGGGGAAAAATCGAACATTTTTGGCCCAACAAGGCAGAAACTTCCCTTAAGCACGAACTCGCATGAGGCAGGCCGAGGCCGCACGAGCCTGCAAGTGTGGACGTCTTGGACAGGCTTGGACGGCCATGGACTATGAAACCAAAGTCCGCATTTGCGTTTATTTATTATTGAAGTGCACAAAAAATATAAACGCAAACAGTATCGGGTACATCCATTATGATCCACACTGATTTTGCAAAAAAATATCGCATGAAATTTTACCCCTGTGCGCGGTAGACCTAACATTAGCGAAGTGCGGTTGGGGAGTGACAGGAACGGATTAAATTGGGAAGGGTAATACAGTAGAACCTCGATTATCCGAACTCCCACTATCTGAACCCTCCGTTATCCGAACAGCGATTTCATCGGAACCTTTCATTATCCGAAACATAGCGCAAAATTTTATTATGTACCCTTTTTTTATCCGAGCTTCGCGAAACAACTCAGAAAACTGTTACAGAGAGAAGATGATACTGAAGGTTCCGTCATTTCGTTCTCAAAGTCATTAAACATGAAGCGTACCTGCTATATGCTAGCGGATGGTTGGGAATCGCTTACGAACGACAGTTTAAGACAAGCGCGGAAAAAACTGTGGCCTCGTTCGGAAGAGCCAAACCGAAAAGGCGAACAAGGAAATCCCAATGACGATAACAATGAACTGACTAACTTCGCTGCATTGTTTTAAATTATCCTGGGATTTACGAACTGCAACGAAGACGATTCTGCAGATTGGTTCAGCTACTCTGCAGAATCATTCCTTTAGGGACGACGTTCTGATATCAGATCCTAAAAGACAATGCGATCATCTCTTCATTGACGAAGCCGGAAGATGGTAATGATGAGGGTAGTAGCAATTCAAGTAAATGTCGCATACTGACGCGTCTTCGGCCTTCGAGACAGATCTCGAGTGGTACGAAAAACAGGAAGAGTGCTTTCCTATGCAGCTTCTTCCGCTTAAGCGACTGCGCGATTTGATTACTAAAAATCGCGTAGCATCCATACGGCAACCAAAGACTGAACAGTTCTTAATTTAAAAATCTTAGAGTAGATGTTGAATATTTATGTTAAATGCATATGTTCTCTGTTGTCCTTCAAATATGTATATTAGAAATACGTAAGCAACATATGTAGCATCGCTTAAAAATAACTTCTTTTTCAATTTTTCCATATGCAATATGTACCCAACCACTCTTATACCTTTCTATTATCCGAACTTTCGATAATCCGAACAAGGCTCGGTCCGGATGGGTTCGGATAATCGAGGTTCTACTGTACGTGATAGCTCGCAAGAGTATACGTTGGAACTGAAGAACACTAATAAAACTAGGTAAAGGGAAAAAAATTGGTACAAAATCAATCTTTAGTGAAAAAAATGAGTCAAAAAATTAAAAATTAAAAAATTAAATAGAAAAAAATCCACGCTAAATCATTCTTCTGTTTAAAAACAATGAAGAACAGAAGGAAAAATGAGAAAAAATTCAGCACACAATCAGTCTCATGTTTTTTTAAATAATAAAAAAAGGAAAAATGAAGAAAAACATTTTTTTAAATAGAAAATATTGACCCACGATTGCAAGAATATCGGAGGCCCGATTTTTCCATAAAAGTAATTTCTCTTCCGTTACTCACCAGGTGGAAGGCCGTCCGGGTCGTGCGCCAGGCTCCGTGATTTCCGTTTTTTCCGTCTTCTTCCTCGTAAAATTTTTGTTCCTCTTTGTCTTCTTTTTTAGTCTCCTTTCAATCGAAATTTTTCCCCGATCCTCAGGACGATCGGTGCATCGCCGACATTATCATCGTTACTGTTATTATTATTATTTGATCAATTTTTCCTTATTTTTTTCTCTTTTCGCCCTACTTAGGGTCGACGAAAAAAACTCCTTCGAAGCGTAGGATAAAAAAAACACGGCCTTTTCGCCCACTCTCCCATTCATTTCTTTCTCAAAAAACGAGTCGTGCGCAGTCTCTCCTCGCTCTCTTCCGGTCTGAGCAAGAGAGAGAGGAGAGGGGAGAGAGGAGAGGGGAAAGAGAGAGAGAAAAATGCAAAAAGTATTAATTACATACACACACACCCACAGTTCGTTATATGTCTATATGTGCGTGTACGTATGTGAAAAACCGGCGAATTATTAGTGGCTATCAATATCCATCAACATTTTCTCTCGCATCGTTCTCTCCTCTCGTTTCTCTTTCTCTCTCTACCGATCCATGTTTTATGCCACATAATTGTCCATCTGACCCGTACGCGTGTATACATGTATACATATACATGTACCTAATATATATATATACGTACAAACTTGTTTATATTTAAATATGTATACGTATATGTCTCTCCATATAAATATTTATTTATATATTCATGTCTGTAAAAATATATATATATATGTATGTATGGGGAATAGCAGTGGCGTAATGATTTTTACTAGCTCTCTCTCTCTCTCTCCCTTTCTTCCCCTCTGTCTCTTTCTCACCGACAGCCTTTTTATCCTTCCAACTGTTTGGGTTCGATCATTGCTTTTTTTCTATCACTGTTCCTTCTCACTCTCTTTATCTCTTTCTCTCTCTCTCTCTCTCTCTCTCTCTCTCTCTCTCTCTGTCTCTCTCTCTGTCTCTCTCTCTCTCTCTCTCTCTCTCTCTCTCTCTCTCTCTCTCTCTCTCTCTCTCTCTCTCTCTCTCTCTCTCTCTCTCTCTCTCTCTCTCTCTCTCTCTTCCGGCAGCTATTTTATCCGTCCAACTATTTGGGTTCCTTCGGGTTCGATTGTCTTTTCTCTTTTCTCTGACACTGCTTCTCCCCCTCTCGCTGCCTTTTTCTGCCTCTAGTCTCGGGGCGAGTTCTGGGGGAGATTCCTATCCTTTGTTGCTCTCCGTGCTCTCCCTCTCTCTGTAAATTTGCTCCGCCGCTACCTCATGTCTCAGGATACTTCGGCCACTTCGTCCAGTACGTAGATACCGCACCTTACGGTTTTCCGATGCGCTCTGTGCGCTATAAAGCGACGAATTGTCTTCTTCCTGAAAAAATAAAATAGAGTAAAGAAGAAGAGAAATGGCTGGCGTCGTTCCGTGCTAGGGATCATTCTTATGCTTATCATTATACAAAGAGACGCGGCAGCGTCTCGACGCCGAGTAATGAAAAAGAAACTTACAAAACATCTGGCGAACACGCCGCGTACTCTTTATACAGTAAGATGGCTGCCACCGGCCATGTTTTGACTTTGAATCAACGTCACGCAAAAACCCGCCGACGAATTCAAAATGTCATAATATTTTACCATTGTAATGTGATATTTTCCTATCGATTTTGTTTAGGTTATTTTTCGACCCGTCCACTCAGCCTGAAATCCCATCATTTTCGGTAGAATTTTCGAACGATTGTATGATCACAAAAATTATTGCACAGTCGTGGGTTGGTTGAATAGAATAATGTAATTTAGTCATGTCGTAAGCACACCACATACGCCCCATTCAGTATTACATAACACCTTTCTCAACAGTCGCAATGAGGGCCAAAACACATGTACACGACACGAAGTCGCGCCGTGCCGCGATGCGACATCGCGTCACGATGCGTTGTCGTGTCGTGGAAAACTACGAACTTTATCGTGAACATTAACGACACGGCGTCGTGAAAACTTCCGATGCAATCCAGCGCATCCAGGTTCAATAGGCATTTTGAATATGGGCCTCTTTTGTAGATAAGGTGGTATCCGAGCTAGTAGCTCTTCAAAACTTGACATGGTCTTTCTAAAGAAATCATAACATTTTTTGTGATCTATTTTCAAGGCATTATATTTTTTATTTAAGTGATTTCCATCATTCAGGATGGAAAGAAACGGACGAACCCAGTATTTTCTGTCTCTTTTTCATGCGTCGTTTCAATAACAATAGGAAGAAAACACGACTAGTGCCGTCCATGTATCAAGATCAACTGCGGCAGTTTTATCAAAACTTTACAACGGCATCGTATCGACGATATCGTGTCGTACATCATACCGGGATACGATGACGTGTCGTCAATGCTAGCGATGAACGTCGTAGTTTTCCACGACATGGCAACGTATCGTGACGCGACGTCGTGTTTCGCACATGAGTTCTGGCCTTGAGCGACTTTTACGACGCGCTTTAGACTCGCTCTGCGCAGCCTCGTGACGTAGCCCAGGCATACGCGGTGCATACTTGATCTATCTCGCACTACTCGACAGAAGACGTTAGGGTCAGCCTCCACCAAAGCGGAAAGGAGGACAAACCAAATAACCGCTGAATTCATGTTCATCGAAGCTGCGTGAGGCGGTTCTATTTGTTGTTTTTCCCTTTCTCCTCTTTGGTGGGTACTGGTCCTTCTATTACTTCGTATATAGTCATATACAGGGTGATTCAGTATAAGTCGTGCATCCAGCAACTACAGATTCTGGCCGATGTCTGGAACGAAGCTACTTGGCCGAATTTTTTAATTCTCAATAGCTTTTAAATGGTAGGCAATAGAATTCTGGAATTCTAGGCCAATCAGAATCGCCGTTTCGTACACGTTGGGAGACGCCCCAGTGCAGGGTTAACGGGGCTCCGATTCTAAACATTTGAAAAAGTGGGAGAGTTTAGACGGAATTTCGTTTCGCGAACGCAAAAGTTCTTTTGTTCGAACCGAAGTTTGCTGTCCTTCTCTATCAAATGATAGAGCAACGAGTGATCGGCGTTTGTCACTTGTGCAATGAATTAGGCTGCGACAACCAGTTTTTTCTTTCACAAAATATTTTCATCTAAACCTACGCAGATTCTAGGTTCTTGAATAACTTAAATGGGATAAATGAATCATATGATGTAACGCCCGGCCCCGGTGATTTATTTGATCAACTGTCACCGTTGATTGAACCTTCTTGAATGGTGAAAAAAACAAAACGAATGTAGAACTGTAGAGTGCGCATTGCTCAGTTTCAAATGTTTCAGAGAGTTGAAAATAATCACCTGATAAAATAGGAGAAAAAAGTTTTGCTGATCGGAACGCAAATTGAAAATGTACGAAAAATACAGAGAAAAATGTTGGCTACTAACGGACATGGGAAAAAAAGGCTCGGATGTTGAATGGAATACACTTTATAATCATAGATCATTGCGCAGAACATTGGTTTAATTTCTTTTCGTAGCCTAGTGCAATGGTAGCTGTTCAGAAACGCTCTTGTGAGTTTTGAGGGGCGTATTTTTTTTATAATTATTCAAAGGAAACGAATCCGACCACTGTAAACTTGATTCCAATAAACAAACATGAGACATTATTGTAAAACATTGAAAAACATCTATTGTATGCGTTTTTATCAAAGTTTAAGAAAAATAAAAGTCGGATCTCATGTAAATCTCCGTTTGGATAAATGTTTTTTACTGTTGGGAATAAATCCAAGTGCGAGTGCAAGTGAGCTCGTTGTGGAACAATCTCTACAATCAGAAAACATTGCGCAAGACATTGGTTTCATTTCGTTTCATGGTCCACTGCAGCAGTAGTAGTTCTGAAACGCTGTTTTCGATTTCGAGGGAGGTGAGGTTTTTAAAATCAATCACAGGAAACGAGTACAACCATTGCGAACGTGATTTCGATAATCAAAAATAAAACAAGATTTATATAAATCGTTTTTCATATAGGGTGGGTCTCGAGCCACTAAAAAAAATTCGTTTCGTATCTCATGTCAATCTCTGTTTTGATCAAAGTTTTTTACAGTTAGAAATTAATCCAAGTGCGAGTGCAAGTAGTTCTGATGTGGAATAATCTCTACAATACGAAAAAATTGCACGAAACATTGGATTCTTTTTCTTTGTGGAACAATCTCTACAAACAGAAAACATTGCGCAAAAAAATTGGTTTCATTTGCTTTCAGAGTCCACTGCAGCACTAGTAGTTCTGAAACGATGTTCTCGATACCGCGGGAGGTAAATTTTTTAAAATCAAACATTGGAAACGAGTCCAACCCAGTAAACGTGATTTTGATCATTGCACAAAACATGATTTGAATAAATCGTTTTTCATATTAGATTCGGCTCGATCCTATAAAAAAAACATTTATTGTATGCGAATGCATCAAAGTTTTTAAGAAAGAAGTTTCGTTTTTCATGTCAATGTATGTTTTTTACAGCTCGGAATTAATCCAAGTGCGAGTGCAAGTACACTCAGAAAAACGTTTGGTAATACCAACTATGTATATTTGGTTGAAACAATTTTGCTTGAAGCAACCTAATTTTACTCGCTTGAAATACAATTCGATTCAAGTGACAAAGCCAGTTTAGTTGAAACAACCAAATTATCATGTTAAAATAGCAATATCTCCCTGGCCATATAATAGGTTGGATTAACTACATCGGAGTTCATACAAGTAATCGGCGTGTTATTTGAACTTTATATTTGGTCGTTATATTGGCCAATAAACTACATTTTCCAACTGAATTAATTATTATGCATAAAGCGAATGATGGTTGGTTGTACAATTGAATAAGTTAATTGAAACAAATGATTTAATTAAAATTACTTCGAGGTAAGACCGTGTTTTCTTTTTTCTACGATGTGCATATTTTTCAGCTATTGATTGCTATTGCTACTTGAGTTCTTGTGGATGCATTCGATCACTTTTTTCCCGGCACGATTTCTAGATAACGACTTTATTTGGCAAATCCGACTACGGGCGCGCTCTGTTCGATTGCTGTGAGCGATTAGTTACCCAGCTAACCACGTACCGCAAATGTACCGCTCATGTGGAGTGCGCCGTACCGGTACTGTTGCCACCTCATACGTGCGTACGGTACTGGTACATTACCGGTACGCCGTACGGTACGCTGTACCGCCACTTTACTAGTACGGTACCGGTACAGTATCGCCACCGTGGAGCCACCGTGCACTGCAGTACGGTGTAACTCCACGGTAGCGATACCGTGGAAGTACGACTGCGCTGCTATCCCGTATCCGTACATTACAGTACTCGTACATTACCGGTAATGTAGGGCACGGCGTACTCCACATTTGCGGTATGCTGTACTAATGGTACGCTTGGTTAACTGGGTAGTAGTTTCAGATGCATGCACGAACAGCGCTACGATCGCTCTTTCGACTCCCGGCTGTTCACGTCTTCTTTTCTGGCTGTTGACGTGCATCTCCCCTGTGAGCGTGCAGAAAACTACAATATTCATTGTGATAAGTTTTGTGAGACGATTTACATCGAAAACATAAAAATGTGCGAAGTAGAAGACATCCCGATAGATTGGGGACTTTAATAGTTTGTTTCTACATTTCGAGGACAGTGTACGATCGTAATTTCTTTTTGTCCGCCATTGTTGTCACGCTGCGTGCTATCCTTCGAGAAAAACATTGTACGGCGTCTCTCGGGTGTTGATAGTAAATTTAGTGGAAGCCGGTGAGTTTCATTCAACGTTGCGTGTTCACCAAGTGCATAAGTATTGAAGGATTGCTAGGGGAATCGTGATTGAGATTTTTTTGCGGGCACGAGCCATTGTTCTCCCGTAATTTCAGATATCCATTAAATTCGGTAAATTCAACCACGTGGACATTCGGTTTAAGCCGCTAATAGTTCGTCGCAACCACGCTGTAATCTGAGACCTGGCGTTGCGTAAAGCAAAAAGACTTGTTTGCGCCAATTCCACTTCGAGAACACACAAAATCTGATGGTTTCTGTTATGTGGCCTACAGATAAATTCTCGATACATCAGAAAAAAATATTATTTATCTGTACACATTATTTTAATTGATTTCTCTTTTGTTTTTTTTTCGACACGCAGATTGCTTTTAAGTTTAACTATGTAATTTTCTCCGAGCGCTTTGTAAATTATCTTACAATTGATACCGTACAGTCATACATCGACGTAGATTAATCAATAAAAGTTGTTTCTGTATCATCGCAATATTTTTAATATGTACTTTAATAAACCGGCATTATTGAAAAATTACTAATCATCTTGTCTCATAATTTAGCAGATCTATTTACCTTATTGTCTTCGTCTTCCATTTGTATTTATAATTCATCGTAGGGAGAATACTTTCTTCGATGATTTATATTCCATTGATTTTCTACCAATTCAATGTATACGTTGCATATGCTCCCATCGAAATTTTATTAGAGTGACTCGATGTTTACTTGGTTCATATTAAGCTGATGCTCGATCTGCCATTTATTCGATTGGTGTAAAACCAATTCTGATTGAACTTAGTGTACGCAGCTTCAACTATGTTATATCAATTGTCAGAACCTACTCCGTCATTCAGGGCAAATCAACATATAGTTGGACCGACTATAGCAGCGTTGGGGGGGTTTCTTTTAAAATATATCTTCAGTGGTACGGACTGAACATGAACTTTTATCAAAAATATTATGTATCGACTGAAATATGCTCTGCAACTCATTCAATGCACACATGTTTCATTCTACTGTATATGTTTTTCGTTGAACTATATATTTTGACAATGCTTTTAAGGGAGAGATTACCGACCCAACCGTTCAGTATGTTCAAATAAAGTTTGGGTTCAGGACACCGGAATTATCATTGAAAGTACTCTGTGCGTTTTTGGATCAAGAAAAAGTTTGGTTGCCGGAAATAAATATATATTTGTAATTCAACCAAATCTCGCAGTCGATTCAATCGTTCATATCGTTCGCCACCCGCAACTACAGGATTTGGTTGATTCAAACAATTTTTTTTTGACGGTACCAAACGTTTTTCTGAGTGTAGTTCTGGTGCGGAATAATCTCTGCAATCCGAAAAGAATCCACAAAACATTGGATTCTTTTTTCTTTTCGGAGCCTAGTGCAATGATAGCGGTTCAAAAATGCTTTTTAGGATATTGAGCCGTTTCCGAACAGCTACGAAACGACGTTCTAGGCTACGAAAAGAAATTGAACCAATGTTTTTCGAAATGATCTATGATTGTAGAGTGTGTTGCATTCAACATCCGAGTCTTTTTTTATTCCTTTTTTTCCCTTATCCGTTAGTAGCTAATTTTTTTCTGTGTATTTTTCGTGCATTTTTAATTTGCGTTGCGATTAGCAAAAACTTTCTTTCCTATTTTGTCAAGTGATGACTTTCATCTCTGAAACATTTAAAACTAAGCAATGCGCATTCTACATTTCTAGTTTCGTTTTGGTTTCTATCGTTCACGAAGGTTTCATCAACGGTGACAGTTCATCAAATTAATCGCCGGCACCGTGCATTACATCATATGATTTATTTACCGCATTTGAATTATTTAAGAACCTAGAATCTGCGTATGTGTGGATGAAAATATTTTTTGAAAGATAGAACTGGATGTCGCATCTTAATTCATTGCACAAGTGACAAACGCCGATCACTCGTTGCTCCATCATTTGATAGAGAAGGACAGCAAACTTCGGTTCGAAAAAAAGAACTTTCGCGTTCGCGAAACAAAGTTCCGTCTGAACTCTGCCACTTCTTCAAATGTTTAGAATCGGAGTCCTGATAACCCGGCACTGAGGCCGAGTCATAAAAAACTGACCACCCCAAATTTCTCCGGTGCCTTTAGGGGCCATTCATGCAACACGTGACGCAGTGAGGGGGGTGGGGGGCGTTTGGCAAATCGTCACACTTTGTCACAGGGGGGCGGGAGGGGGGTCGAGCAAAAGTCACGAGACTCTATAAGCATATTAAATGTGGAGAAGAGTGATACTGAGACACTGAAAATTTTCTGTACTGCCCACCCAATGTTCCGACTACGAGGGAGTCGCAACTTCTCGATATCGATTGAGACTCACCTGAAGCATCCTCGGGAACACATTGCATTCTAGGTGCATCGTGATAAAAAATTATCAAATTATTTATTATTGATGTTATATAACATAAAGAATATATTTCTTACTACGGGGGTCGTCTATTAATCACGTGAGGTTTTTTAGGCCACTTTTAGAGACCCCCCCCCCCCCCCCCCCCCCCGCCACATGGAGATATGTAGTGAGGTTCTTGGCTACACCCCCCACCCCCCCAATAACACGTGTATTTTTTTAATAAGAAATGTCAGACAGAAGTGTCAAAGAGTGCGATATCGTATTATGAAAAACGAAATAATAGTACAGTCGTGCTGTCGCCGAAAAACCCCGCAATCGGAAAAAATTTGAAGGCCAGTTTTTTAACAAACCATTCGGTACGTGCCGCGGGTGCTAAATCCAAGTTTGCCCAAAAATCGGAGTATAGAGATTTTTGTAGGGGATGAAGAGGTTTCTTGGGGGGGGGGGGGGGGGGGGGGGGGGGGTGGTGAGAATTGATCAATGCCAAAGTACAACCTCTCCGAGGTCGGCGCCGTGAGACAAAATGTTCAGAAAAATCCGGGCTTTATTTTTGCCCACAGCCTCAAAGTCAGGGAAGCTCATTTTGGGGGTGAAAAAGTGGGTTGAAATTTTAAAAGGTCAGTTTTAATTCAATAACTTTTTGGGAAAAATTCGTACAATTTTTGTTTAAATGGAAATCTTGTAGCCCTAGAAAAGACGCGTCGATCGAGTATTTGATCATCCCTCTCCGATAATATCTTCACCCCTATAAAAATTGTTGAAATATTTTTAAAAATTCGTTTATTGTATAACTAAAAAACAATTGAAGTTTCGAGTATGGTTGAAATTCGGGGGTTGAAAATTCAAAATGAAATTCTGGGAAAACTATTGGCCGTATGAATTCACCGCCGTGAAACGATTTGTAGTCTGAACCTTCCGCTATATTTTTGTCCACAGCGCCAAACTCGTATCTCTTTATTTTCGATTTCTAAAAGTGGGGGATTGTACCAAAAATCAATATTTTGAGAATAACTGTTCGAGAAATTTGTTTCGAACTCCATTCAAATGAAAAAGTTGTAGCTCTCAAAAATACGCGTCGATTGGGTATAAAATCATCTCTTAACTTCAAAAGTACCTCCCCCATAACGAATGACGAAATACTTTGACAGTTTTGTTTTCGTGATTACTCAAAAACGGTTACTTTTACCGGTGCCGTTTGAATGTACGAAATGTAGGGATTGATATTCTCTACATTTCCGTTTATATAAATAACCCTCGAATTTTGCCATATTTTCATCCGTTACCGAAAATAAAAATATTTTTATCTTTTGCCGGAAAAGTTTTGACTGTATGAACATTTTTTTGTCTCACGGCGCCGAGTTCCTAGGGTTTTCTGTTTGGCATCAATCCACCCCCATCCCCCTTCATCGCCTAAAAAAAACACTACGCCCCAATTTTTAGGAAAACTTGGATTGAGCACCCCGTAACCTACAAAATCACCTGTCAAAAAACTAGCCTTCTTTTAATTTTTCCTGATTTCAATAAACAGCACGACTGTACTGAGTATATTGTTGGTATATTTAAATAGCATTGTCCGCGCAATGGCACAAAAAAATACACGTAATATGTCACAACACCCCCTCCCCACCTCCTACCCCTAGCGTGATCAATCGTGATGTTATCCAAACCCCCCCTATTTGAGCCTTACGTGATTAAGGGGTTAGGCCATTGTAGGGGCCGAAAAATAGGCTTTTGGGGATTTTTTTCTTCAGAAAAACTACAAAATCAAGATTACAAAAAAGGGTGTTTATCATACATATCAGTGACTACATTCAATCATTTTTTAAGCGATTTATTTCAAAATAGTGGCTGTGTAACGTTTATCTCAAAACTGCATTTTTTAAGTTGGCCGGAAACATAACTCAGACAATTTTCAACCGATTCACTTGAAATGTTGAATATATCTTGAAAAATACATTGTTTATGGAAGTACGTAGGATTATTTTTATATTGCATAGTTAATTTGTTATTAACAATTATCTGACGAAATTTTACACTTTCCAAAAATTTGCCTAAAAAATCATCAAATAATTTTTAATAACAAATGAACTATGCAATCTAAAAAAAAATCCTACGTACTTCCATAAACAATGTATTTTTCAAGATATATTCAACATTTTGAAGTTAATCGCTTCAAAAAAAGTATTGTATACGGTCACTGATATGTATGATAAACACTCTTTTTTGTAATGTTGATTTATTTTGTAGTTTTTCTGAAAAAAAATCCCCAAAAACCCTATTTTTTCGGCCTCTAGAGTCGCCTAAGGCCTTAATGAACCACCCCACGTATAAATTGTACGTTTTTGTATATTACATATATATTTACCTAAAGTAAACAATATAAATTGTTCGTTCTAAAATAGCTTATTAAAATGGTTTTAGTATTTTACTTGCTTCTTTTTGTTGAAAAAAAAGAGAGCAGAAGGGGGGCGGGCTCCGTGTCACGTAATTTTCACGAGCGGCAGGGGGGGGGGGGGGGGCACCGGCACCCGTCACGAAATGTCACAGAGGGGAGGGGGGGGTCGAATATTGATCAAATTTGCGTCACGTGTTTTATCAATGGCCCCTTAGAATGACGGAAAAAATGTCACGAGGTAATTTGATCGATTTCAAACGGCTGATACAGTGGTGAAAAAATCATTTTTGTCAAGGTCATAGTTTTTGTGTTCTCAAGGTCATGAATGGTTTTTCAAATGGGAACATGTTCATTTTTATTGTTGCAACTGATATGCCGGGGGGACACCAGCACCCGTCACGAAATGTCACAAAGGGGAGGGGGGTCGAATATTGATAAAATTTGCGTCACGTGTTTTATCAATGACCCTCAGCATGACGGAAAAAATGTCACGAGGTAATTTGATCGATTTCGAAGGGCTGATACAGTGGTGAAAAAATCATTTTTGTCAAGGTCATAGTTTTTGTGTTCTCAAGGTCATCAATGGTTTTTCAAATGGGAACATGTTCATTTTTATTGTTGTAGCTGATATTCACACGAATCCAACGACCTTGAAATTATGTTCCGCCAAAATACACGTGTAAAAACGGGAAATCGTGATGGTATTGACAATAAGAATATACGAATAATGTAATTGAATTTCTTGTGCAGAAAATTTATTGTAACAAATGTTCGAAGTGATGGTCATTAACCTTGACACATCCTTGAAGAAGTCGGATGAATGGGTCTCGCGACCTTCGAATAGTTTCTGGTGTGATAGCGGCGCAGGTTAGCCAACGGATACAATAATGTCAATGCTCGGAGATGTTTCTGATGTTTATAAATACTGGCATTGTAACGTAGTAAAACTGTAGTAGAGTGAAGAATGTCTATCATCTCCCGATATTAGAATCAGTAGACAAGTGTATCCATCCGAAGTAACATGTAATAACCGTATCGGAAATGGTATTGTACAGTCAAGCAGAGAAAGTGGATATGATTCAGATTTATGGCGAGACCAGCAGAAACCCTGTGCAAGCGCAGCAACGTTATGCACAACGTTATCCTGACAGAAACGATCTTTCCCGTCGATGTTTCGATCGAATTATTCATTTATTCCGTGAAACAGGCAGTGTCAATCCCCTCAAAAAGAAACGTCGCAAGACTAAAACAAACGAAGAAGCAGAGATTGCCGTTCTGGCTGCGTTCATGATACGCAATTAAGTAGTCGGCAAATTGGGGACTATTCCGTAATTTCCAAGGCGAGTGTTTTAAGAATATTAAGACGTCATCAATTTCATCCGTACCATATTTCCTTACATTAAGAAGTTCATGGTGCCGATTTTGGAAATAGGGTTCAGTTCTGTGAATGGGCTCTGCGCCAGTTACAAGTGAATCCGAATTTTTTCGACGTTTTCTTTAGTGACGAATTCATTTTTACTAACCATGGACAGTTGAATACGTATAACAGGCACTATTGGTCAATCGAAAATCCGAAGTGGCTCCGGCAAATTGTGCACCAGCGTCCTTGGAGTGTTAATGTGTGGTGTGGCATAATTGAGGACCGGATTATTGGAGCATTTTTCATAGACGGCAATTTGAATGGACGAAAATACGTCGATTTTTTAAACAACGCTTTGGGGGAATTGCTACAAGATGTCCGGTTAGCACAGCGATGCCGAATATGGTATCGACATGATACCATAGATGTCCAGCTCATTGAGCAGTTATAGCTCGCGAAGTGTTGAACCAAAAATGCCCCCTTGGCCTGCTCGTTCGCCGGATTTAACGCCATTTGATTTCTTCCTATGGGGGGCTATAAAGGATCGTCTTTACCATGATGTTCCGACGACGCTGGCGAACATGCGAGAACGAATTACAAGAGCCTGCGCCGCTTTCATACCAGAAATTATTAGAAGGTCAATAGCATCATTCATCCGACGTCTTAAAAAATGTGTCGAGGTTAATGGACATCACGTCGATTATTTGTGACAATAAATTGTCTGCATAAAAAATTCAATTACATTATTCGGATATTCTCATTGCCAATACCTGTTACATCCTAGCGAATGTCCCTTCTCTCATCTAGGGTTTTACATCTCGGTTATTCCCAATATCCTCATTTGCCGTCAGAAGCGTATTAAATGTATAAATCTAAGCGTTAAACGGAACTTGCGTACGTTCCGCGAGCATATTCAAATAATAGCGATATATACACGATAGCAGTACCGCCACAGTCATTGACTTTTCCTATCACAATGGCTTTCAACAAGAACATGATCTCAGGCAAATATTCCACGAAAAGCCGCAGCTCAAAAAAATCAAACAGGCACTCACTCCAAAAACTTTCTGCATGATTCGACCCGGTAACCAGAGCGGAGTATGAAAACATCCGGCCGTCCGAATCAAACGGTCACCGCGCTATCGCGAACGGCTTAGCGCGAATTTCGACTACACACCTCATGCACGTTCCGTTAACAAAGCGAAATTGCCCCTTCCACCAGCGCCATTATTTCTAAGAAGTGAAACCAAAGATTGTCTCCCACTCACTCGAAAAATTCGCATGCGGACCAAGAAGGGTCAGTGTGCAAAAGGTCGAAGCAGTCGCCCGTCAACTACCATCGACTCAAGTTCTTCTATCAAGTCTAAATCTCAGTCTCCCGATAATCTTCATCAAGTTCAATCTCAGTCTTCCGTCAACCAACGTCGAATCAACTTCTTTCATCAAGTCTTATCCCAGAAGCCTAACAAATATTCCCGATTATCTTTCATACGAACTGTCTCCATTTTTCGAGTTACAAAAGTTTTATTTTACTCTTGTATAATTTCTATCATCGGTCCGTGAATATCAATCTCAATTCATCGACCTTGCGCGCCGTTCATATTTCTATCTACGCGTAGTTCCGTCGTAGTAAACACGTCGAGTATACACACGACCAGCCTAAAATCCTGCGAGCGTCTTACCAGCAATTGTACCAGCGAGCGCACCAGGCCAAGAGCGAAGGCCCTTGTAACGCGAGCGACAACAAACATCCACGCGAGCGAGCGAGCGAGCGAGCGAACGACCGAGTGTCAAACACAACGAATGTAAGCTAACTTTACCTTTTCTTTTTGTATCATTCACCGTAAACCTGATCGCTTCAAACCGTCTAGTAATCGTACAATAAACAACATAGTGTCAATCGTACACCAAGTCTGTCGAATTATCCCTCAATTTCGAAACATCGTGTCAATTCCTTAATTTAACTCTTTCCCACGCACTACCCCTTTTTACCCTCATCCCGTGCTATTGCGCTAGGCGTAGGCAACAAAGAGGGAAACAAAAATATTATGCTCTCATCCCTTCCGGATGTGACATACCATCACAATTTCCCGTTTTCACACTTGTATTTTGGTGAAGAATAATTTCAAGGTGATGATATCATCGGTCGTGGGATTCGTCTGAATATTAGCTACAACATCTTAACAAAAAAAAATCATCTTCCCATTTGGAAGACCATCGATGACCTTGAGAACGCAAAAACTATGACTGACAAACCTGAATTTTTCACCACTGTATTAACCCTTCGAAATCAATCAAATTCCCTCGTAACATTTTATTCGTCACTCTGAAGGCAACGGAGATATTTGGGTTGGTCACGTAAAATGGTCGACCCCGTATATATACAGGGTGATCCAGAATAAGTGAATCAGCGGGAAATCCCGAGTTCAGCAGGTTACTCAGAAGATTTCTACTGAGTCGTTTTTTCATTCTCGACCGCGTCATCAAATGGAAAGCATTAGAAAATAGGCGTTCGATCTTCGAATGGAACGCTCGATTCCGCCATGATGGACGATCGAAAAGGGCCGAAGAGTAGGCGGAGGGCCACGTAGCCATGGCTGACGTCAGGAGGGTTCTGCGAAAAAGCAGCGTTTGACGGATGACAGCGCGCGTGATGTGACAGTGAAGCCCGCCGCAATTCATGAGATTTGCGAATTTTATCGTGATTATCCAGTGGGAGTGTCTGATCTTGTTGTTTTCTTAAGGAATAAAAATTAACAAAACCAGCAAATGGTCAATGATCATCTAATTTCCATATACCGAGCGATTTTTTTTTGCGTATTGAAAAAAAATCAACAGGCTTATTTTTATTAACAAACTCTCAATAATTTGACACTAAATTTTCAGGAATTGGATGTTTTCCGGATTCCATTTCTCATTCGACCACTTCGTCTTGTATGATAGTCGAATTTATCCCCAAAAATAAATTTTTCTTAACGAATATCAATGCAAAGTGTGTTCGAGCTGGGTTGGGAAACATGAGAAAAAGCTTTGCATTCCCTCATTAGAGGAGACAAAATGATCCGGTTCCGGCAGACGAAAATCGATACGACGTTGTTTGAGGATTCAAACAAGATGAGAAGATCTTCAGCACCGCCTAAGATATGATTTTTCACGTCTCGATACGGATTGATTCCGGAAATTCCAAAGCGTTTCGAGTGTGTGAATCCTCTTAAGAATATTAAAATGCCAGCGTAGGGTGAGATGTGAAAATTAGGGCACTTTTATAAAAGAATGTTATTTATTCATTCATTTAACTTGTGGTCAGAGCGAGTGGACAATTCAGGCGGTGCTGCAAGCTACGAGTAGGACGCATTGTTTACATGATAAAGATTAAATCAATGTTGACCTTGACGTTTCCGCGCGACTTTCAACGTCGTTCGACTGTACCCGTCATGGCAATCATTGACTTCATCTTGGATCAAGCGAACGATTCCCAAAAAGTGCATGGTGCGTCGTTGAAACGAGCGACTAGCACCAGGGACCAAACAATCAAAAATGAAATCGCAGCTCTGAATGGTTTTTGGCGTGTAGTTTTCACCATAACCCCGTCATACTCGTCATAAACAGCATCGATTTCATCTCTCGTTCAGTAAACGAAGCTGAAGACGTGGATGGTCTATCGCTGTAACTGAACTCGGACGATTGCCACAAAATAACATTCGTTTATAAAAGTGCGCAAATTTTGACATTTCAGACTACGTTGACATTCTAATATTCTTAAGAGAAATCACAAACAGACCGGCGACGCTTTGGGATTTTCGGAATCAATCCCTATCAGGACGTGAAAAATTCCATCTCAGGCGGTACAGAAAATCTCATCTTGTTTCAATCCCCAAAAAACGTCGTATCGATTTTCTTTTGCCCGAACCGACTGATTTCGTCTCCCCTAATGAGAAAATGCAAAGCTTTTCCTCATGTTCCCTAACCCAGCTCGAACACATTTTGCACACAATCGTTTAGGAGATAAATCCGACCATCATACAAGACGGAGTGATCGAATGAGAAATAGAATGCGAATAACATCCAAGCCCCGAAAATTTAGCGTCAAATTATGGCAGGGTCCCAACTCTGCACAGTGCAACTCGACACCGCGTCAGCCCGCCTGTTCAACTCTCCGCTGTTCAACTCGACGAAGTGGGCAGCTCGACATTTCTCCGACGCTCGCGTATCCCCACTTTTCAGATTTGGGCCGGGCGATCCGCTAGCCTGTGTCAACTCGACACCGAGTCCCCCCTCCATAGCGTAGCGTGTTCAACTTACATTTCCTAGCGGCTGTACTTTTTTCGAATCACCCATACCGGGGAACGAGAAATATACGAGCAAAATGTTTCCGCATGTACCGACTACCCGCTCTGCCAGTTCTCTAGTTTATCGACTGATTTTAAATGGAAATTTCACGAGCGGCATTTTGTTATAACTTTATTCTTTAATAATGCCACGAACATATATTTAGTCTCCTAAAATTTTAATTCTTCCATAATTCGGGAAAAAAGCGTAATTTTTGAGTACTTCAGAATAACGATAAGCAATACTAAGAGAACTGAAAACTTATATAATAATCGTATGAAAGAAAAACTGGTGGCCTCGTACAGTTGGACAGTTTGTCGTTGCCGTTGAATATATGATTATGTTCTTCAAGAGGATTTTTAATTTTGTTCTGAATTTCATTTTTTGTGGCTCTTGATTTATTCTTAAAAATCATCGTGCAAAGTCTAAATTTTATAATCAACTTTTTAATCATCAAAAATATCGCTGAAAAAATCATATGCAGTTACAAGAAATTAATATCATGAAACGATTGGAAATCATATTGTTGTCAATATTCCTCATATATGTTCCTTTCATTACAGATTGAAACGTCCACATTATTATTATCCATGTTGTTCAAATACTTAATGCCAAAGAACAGTGCATGTCGGATGTATTTATTTTTCATTAATGTGTGACATATCGTCTACTATATATGAAAAAATTGAATCATCGTATAACATAAATACGCTGTGTTGAAAAGCGCAGAATCATTAGGGGGGGGGGGGGTGGAAGGTTAATTTGCTATAAAAAAGAATATTTTCGATATTTTTTGTTGACGTACTGTTTATATATATTTATTTATATAATTAGTATAAAATAATAGGACATTTGAAGAATATTCTGTGAAATTTTCGTTAATAATTGTGCAGAAATGAGCCAGTGACAGGAAATCTTCTCAGACGCCACAAAAAAAGTTACATTGCGGTGAACTGCATAACTCACCACTGGATCATCCGAAAAAAAATCCAACAAGATTGTATTATTTAATAAGTTTCTTGAGGTAACGCTGTCGAGTTTTTATTTTTTTTTTGTTTTCAATTTTTAGTCAAACTTAGAAGACAAAATAGCGATTTTTCATTTGAAAAATTGGAACCTTTAATATTGCAAAATGAATTAAAATGATGAAAAAAATCGACAGCGTTACCTCAAGAAACTTATTAACTAATACAATCATCTTGGTTTTTTTTCTCCGATGATCCAGTGATGAGTTATGCAGTTCACTGTAATTTTTTTGAGGTGTCTGCAAAGATGTGCTGTCAACGGCTCATTTCTGCATAATTAGTAATGAAAATTTTACAGAATACTCTTCAAATGTCCTTTTATGATATACTTCTTACACAAATAAATATATATCAACTGTGTCGTAAAAAAAAAATTATCGTAAATATGCTTGTTTTCGTAGCGAAATACCCCCCCCCCCCCCCCTAACACGTCTAGCCACCCTGGCCACTCGAAAAATGGGTATTATTTTTTAAAAGTCATAAACTCAACAGTATAAAACAATATATGTTAATTTTTTAACCTAAGGTAAGAGACAGCCTTGAAAATGCCTCAAATAATTTTTATTTTAAAGTATTATAGGACGAATATTATTATAAGATGAATTTCCGTTCCAGGCAAACAACGAAAAAGCATCTTCGTTGACAGAATCCTGGAAAAAAAAAGTTTTTTTTTCATGTTGCCAATTAACAAGTAACTTGGCTTGGATCTATACAGTAAATACTAAAGCGAAGGAACGGATTTATAAATAAAAGGATCATTGTTGAATTTTTGGCAATACTTGTGGTTTTATATATTTAACTCTTTAAAAAATGCACAGCCGTTTCAGATATTTTTTTTTTATGCTACGATTCACATCCAACATTAATAACTATTCATATAAACATCTGTATAACTATTTTCAGTTCTGCGACAATTCACAAATATTATATATTAGATTCCTTTTTATCACATCACATTATTTATCACATCTTGAATGCATTGTTTTCATATATTCGTAGTCATTCAAGTGTACATGTTTTTACAACTAAATAATATTATTAACGTTCGTGTACATATTGGTGCATTTATATTTAGATACATTTTTTTGGGTAAGCATTGCACAGTGATTTATAGCGCTGTCCGCCGAGTAACAAAGGCCATAGCCGGGTAAGTAGGGAAAAATGGCCCCCGCATTTTTGCCATCGAAATTTGGAATATATTCTGAGGTATAAAAAAAAACAAAGTTTCTGAAAATTTCATCCCCGTCAACGCAATGGTTTTAGAAAAATGATTTTTTTTAATATAAAAAAAAATCCGGAAACGAGACCGGTGCGATGGTCTAGTGGTTAGCGTGCTCGCCACTAAACCAGCGGACCGGGAGGTCCCGGGTTCGAATCCCAGTCGCGTACATTTCGTCGTGAAATGTTTTTCTTCGGCATTTCGCGGCAAAATAAGACTAGTTCCACGACTGGGGGGCGAACTCGATGACCGGCTGTATTGGTATAGGTTTTTCGCAGTTTCCCTATACCCATGACAGAAATGTCATGATGAATATAATACAGAGGGGGAAGTCGGCTGCGGCCGCAAGAGGGGGGGGGGGGGGACAAGGAGAAAGATGGAGAAAAAAGGAGTGAACAGTAGAGGAAAGAAACGGGCACAATGAAGGGAAAGAATAGGTAACAAACGCGAAAAGCGTGTACCTAAGGAAAAAAAAAAAAAAAAAATCCGGAAACGGTTCAGTGGATCGATGAGTTTTTTTTGGTACTTCTTCCAATCAAACGTGTTACGAAATAAAATTATAGAACATCTTGCGAAAGCTTAAGATTTGAAAAAAAATAATGTTCCTTGTTTTATTATTTTTTACTATAATCCACTTGGGGTACAACAACGAAATTTTTTTCATATAATCTTTGGGCACCTTATTAGATTATATACTTTTTCCGAAATGATCGGTTTGGTACGCCACAGTGAAAAAAAAAGAAACACACTTTATTTATGTATTTTAGTTATATAGATATATAATTAAAATATATCAATACAGTCTCATATGTGACTAAATGATCGGTTTGGTACGCCACAGTGAAAAAAAAAAGAAACACACTTTATTGACATATTTTAGTTACATAGATATATAACTAAAATATATCAATAAAGTGTGTTTCTTTTCTTTCACTGTGGCGTACCAAACCGATCATTTTGAAAAAAGTATATAATCTAATAAGGTGCCCAAAGATTATATGAAAAAAATTTCGTTGTTGTACCCCAAGTGGATTATAGTAAAAGATAATAAAACAAGGAACATTATTTTTTTTTTTCAAATCTTAAGCTTTTGCAAGATGTTCTATAATTTTATTTCGTAACACGTTTGATTGGAAGAAGTACCAAAAAAAACTCAAATCGATCCACTGAACCGTTTCCGGAATTTTTTTTTATATTAAAAAAAATCATTTTTCTAAAACCATTGCGTTGACGGGGATGAAATTTTCAGAAACTTTGTTTTTTTTTATACCTCAGAATATACTCCAAATTTCGATGGCAAAAATGCGGGGGCCATTTTTCCCTACTTACCCGGCTATGGCCTTTGTTACTCGGCGGACAGCGCTTTAAATCACTGTGCAATGCTTACCCAAATAAATGTATCTAAATATAAATGCACCAATATGTACACGAACGGTAATAATATTAATTAGTTGTAAAAAAATGTACACTTGAATGACTGCGAATATGTGAAAACAATGCATTCAACATGTGATAAATAATGTGATGTGATAAAAAGGAATCTAATATATAATATTTGTCAATTGTCGCAGAACTGAAAATAGTTATACAGATGTTTATATGAATAGTTATTAATGTTGGATGTGAATCGTAGCATAAAAAAATATGTCTGAAACAGCTGTGCATTTTTTTAAAGAGTTAAATATATAAAACCACAAGTATTGCCAAAAATTCGACAATGATCCTTTTATTTATAAATCCGTTCCTTCGCTTTAGTATTTACTGTACTGATCCGAGCCAAGTTACTTCGTTACTTGGCAACGTGAAAAAAAAAAAAATTTCCAGGATTCTGTCAACGAAGACGCTTTTTCGTTGTTTGCCTGGAACGGAAATTCATCTTATAATAATATTCGTCCTATAATACTTTAAAATAAAATTTATTTGAGGCATTTTCAAAGCTGTCTCTTACCTTAGGTTAAAAAATTAACATACATTGTTTTATACTGTTGAGTTTACTACTTTCAAAAAATAATACCCATTTTTCGAGTGGCCAAGGTGGCTCGACGTGTTAAGGGGGGGGGGGGGAGGGGGGTATTTCGCTACGAAAACAAGCATATTTACGATAATTTTTTTTTACGACACTGTTGATATATATTTATTTGTGTAAGAAGTATATAATAAAAGGACATTTGAAGAGTATTCTGTAAAATTTTCATTACTAATTATGCAGAAATGAGCCGTTGACAGCACATCTTTGCAGACACCTCAAAAAAATTACAGTGAACTGCATAACTCATCACTGGATCATCGGAGAAAAAAAAACCAAGAAGATTGTATTAGTTAATAAGTTTCTTGAGGTAACGCTGTCGATTTTTTTATCATTTTAATTCATTTTGCAATATTAAAGGTTCCAATTTTTTAAATGAAAAGTCGCTATTTTGTCTTCTAAGTTTGACTAAAAATTGAAAACAAAAAAAAAATAAAAACTCGACAGCGTTACCTCAAGAAACTTATTAAATAATACGATCTTGTTGGATTTTTTTCGGATGATCCAGTTCACCGCAATGTAACTTTTTTTTGTGGCGTCTGAGAAGATTTCCTGTCACTAGCTCATTTCTGCACAATTATTAACGAAAATTTCACAGAATATTCTTCAAATGTCCTATTATTTTATACTAATTATATAAATAAATATATATAAACAGTACGTCGACAAAAAATATCGAAAATATGCTTTTTTATAGCAAATTAAACTTCCACCCCCCCCCCCCCCCCTAATGATTCTGCGCTTTTCAACACAGCGTATTCATGTTATACGATGATTCAATTTTTTCATATATAGTAGACGATATGTCACACATTAATGAAAAATAAATACATCCGACATGCACTGTTCTTTGGCATTAAGTATTTGAACAACATGGATAATAATAATGTGGACGTTTCAATCTGTAATGAAAGGAACATATATGAGGAATATTGACAACAATATGATTTCCAATCGTTTCATGATATTAATTTCTTGTAACTGCATATGATTTTTTTAGCGATATTTTTGATGATTAAAAAGTTGATTATAAAATTTAGACTTTGCACGATGATTTTTAAGAATAAATCAAGAGCCACAAGAAATGAAATTCAGAACAAAATTAAAAATCCTCTTGAAGAACATAATCCTATATTCAACGGCAACGAAAAACTGTCCAACTGTACGCGGCCACCAGTTTTTCTTTCATACGATTATTATATAAGTTTTCAGTTCTCTTAGTATTGCTTATCGTTATTCTCAAGTACTCAAAAATTACGCTTTTTTTCCCGGATTATGGAAGAATTAAAATTTTAGGAGACTAAATATATGTTCGTGGCATTATTAAAGAATAAAGTTATAACAAAATGCCGCTCGTGAAATTTCCATTCAAAATCAGTCGATAAACTAGAGAACTGGCAGAGCGGGTAGTCGGTACATGCGAAAACATTTTGCTCGTATATTTCTCGTTCCCCGGTATGGGTGATTCGAAAAAAGTACAGCCGCTAGGAAATGTAAGTTGAGCACGCTACGCTGTGGAGGGGGGACTCGGTGTCGAGTTGACACAGGATAGCGGATCGCCCGGCCCGAATCTGAAAAGTGGGGATACGCGAGTGTCGGAGAAATGTCGAGGTGCTACGACTGTCGACTTGGCTCTGTGTCGAGCTGCCCACTTCGTCGAGTTGAACAGCGGAGAGTTGAACAGGCGGGCTGACTCGGTGTCGAGTTGCACTGTGCAGAGTTGGGACCCTGCCAAATTATTAAGAGTTAGTTAATAATAATTCAGCTGTTGATGTTTTTCAATACGCAACAAAATCGCTTGGTATATCGTAATTTGATAATCATTGACAATTTGCTGGTTTTGTTAATTTTTATTTCTGAAGTAAACGAAAACAACAGGCGCTCTCAATGGATAAGTACGATAAAAATCGTAAATCTCATGAATTGCAGCGTGCTTCACTCTTTGGTACGCCGACCGATAGCAGACGATAGGCGAATCGTCAAATCATGCGGCTTGTCACGAGTCTCCAACCGGATAGGTTGACAGGTGACGTAGCGAATGATTCGCTAAACGTCAGATCACACGCGCTGGCATCTGTCAAACGCTGCGTTTTCGCAAAACCCTCCTGACGTCAGCCACGGCTACGTGGCCCTTCGTCTACTCTTCGGCCTCTTCGATCGTCCATCATGGCGGATTCGAGCGTTCCTTTCGAAGATCGAATGTCGATTTTCTAATGCTTCCCATTTGATGACGCGGTCGAAAAATAAAAAACGGCTCAGTAGAAATGTTCGGAGTAACCTGCTGAACTCGGGATTTCCCGCGGATAGACCTATTCGGGATCACCCTGTGTATATATACACAGGGTGTTCCTGGGCACAAAAAAATGTTCCAGACAAAAGTTGTACAGTGTGAAGGGGCCATCAAATGCGACCAATTTTTTTTTATTTCGGTAACGGCGCTTACGCACACTGAAGGTCCCCTCCACTATTTTAAATGGAATGGTACCTTTTTTTTCAACCATCTTGTGGAGCACCTCAAGCCGCATAAAAAACATAAGGGGGTCACAGTCGTTCAAGGTCATTCAAGGTCACCTATTAAAATGAAATACAAATCTAAATATCTCGGAACACTACCAAATATTTGGTAGTAATCCGAGATATTTAGATTTGTATCATTGATACTGACCTTGAATGACCTTGAATGACTTTGACACCCCCGAATGTTTTTTATGCGGCATGAGGTGCTCCACAAGATGGTTGAAAAAAATGTACCATTCCATTTGAAAAAGTGGAGATGACCTTGTGTCACTGTGCGTCAGCGCCTCCATCGAAATAAAAAAAATTGGTCGCATTTGATGGCCCCCTAACACCCGAGTTATTTCGGGTGGCAGAGATGAAAGGGACACCCTGAATTTATATATATATCTGTGTGTATGTGTGTGTGCGTGCGTGCGTGCGTGCGTGTGTGTGTGTGTGTGTGTGTATATCTTTGAGTATTACGAACCCGAAATTCTTTCAACGACAGTCAACTAATACTTTACGCTAAATAGAACAGAAAACCAAAAATGTGGAATTCTCTTGCATCGAACACAGGTAAGGAAAAATGTTTATTTTCATGTATTAAGTAGTCAGAAATATAATTTTTTCATTTTGCCAGGAAAGTGAAAAATGTATATCCGTACGCATATGGAGGAGCTGAAAATATTGATTAATCTGCTCTATCGCAGACAACAAGAAAAAATCATACTTTTATGTATCGAGAGGCTACAAATATGAATTTGTCTCGGATCGAACCTTGGCAATGAAAAATCCTTAGGGCTTCGTTTGAAGGCAATCAAATAATACTTTAGTCTAAAACCGATGTGCCGGTCTAGTGGTTAGCATGCTTGCTTCTGAAATCAGCACATCGAGAGGTCGCGGGTTCGAATCGCCATCTCGCAGTTTCGGAGAAAATTTTTTAAAAACACGGGCATGGCGTAGCACTAGTTCTACGCGGATGTCGCACACACGTACCGGTACGTGTGTGTGTCGTGTGTGTACGGCTGTAGCCTGTGCGCTATTTCTCGACGAAACGCGACTAGCTCCGACGCTGGAAAGCGAACTCGGGACCGGCTGTATTGGTATAGGTTTTCCGCAGTTTCCCAATACCCATGGTAGAACAAGTTATGAGGAATGCGATACAGAGGGGGAAGCCGGCTGCGGCCGCAAGGTGGGGATCGATTAGGGATGTGGAGTGAAGAAAATGGCGAAGAATGCAATAAGGGGAAATACTCCGTACATGGAAGCTACAATAAGCAAAGCGTTCACCGTAGCAGACATTTAAAAAAATTAAATTACTTTACTCCAAACAGAGCAGAAAGCCAAAAATCTAGAATTCGCTTGCATTGAACGCAGGTGACGAAAAATGTATGTTTTTCGGCACTGAAAAGTCAGAAATATGTACTTTTCATTGGTCGAAAACACCGAAAAATGTATATCAGTAGGTATCGGGAGCTGAGAATATGGATCCATGTCGTCTCAAAGGCAATGAAAAATGTATTGAGGCTTCACGAAGCCAAATCTATGGATTATTACCCCCGATAGCAAACAGTGTAAGGCCCCAAGTATGAATTCTTCTGCATCGAACTTAGGCAATAAAAAATTCTCAAAGCCTTAGGTACGAGAAGGCAAAAATCTGGATTTATCTTAAGTCAATCAAACTATAAAGATACACATCTTTGGGTACCACGACGCAAAAATTCGATGGAAGAAAATAAAAAATGGATATTTTCTACATCGGCTTCAAGTGGAATCAATAAAAAGCACACCATCCATGTAAATCCAATGTATGCGTATCTAAGAAATATACTCTTCACTGAATGGAGTTTATGGTTTCAAAAATAATAGAAATTACATTATCAAAATAATTTTTTTTAAATGTTACCTATTTATGATACCATTATCTCACTTATGTTGTAGATGCCGTTTTCTAGGTTTATACGCGTTCAAATATATTGCAACACTTTTTTCCGCTAAATATCAATCTGAAACTCAGACTCATATTAGGACGTTGAATACGTTTTCGCTGTTTTCCAACACACGGCGTTACCAGAACTGCGTACGTGCAGTTCGAGGGGCCAATCCACTTTGACGCCACGAAAAACGGGCTATTTTCGCGATTTTTTTTTAGGATTTTATGAAAAATATAAATATAAAAGTTGTTGGGCTTGATGAATAAAGTCTTGAAATACATTCTAGAAAAAAATGAATTCATTTTTATTCATTTTTAAGTACAAAAACTATAGTTTAATATGACGCCTCAAAAATAGGTGGGCTAGGTAGCTCCATCACAACTCGGCAGCGGCTTATCTAAAACAAAAAATCGAAGTCCATTAGATTCAGTGTAACACCAGCTACAAAATGACCCTCGGATTTAAAGTTTTATCAAAAAATAAAAAAATGGCAGATGAAAAACGAAAAAAGTATTTAAAAAACACGTTTTTTGGCAGTTTTTTGCAAAAGAAAATCAAAATTTTAAAACCATCGAGGGTCGTCTTGTTGCGAATCATGTTTACAATATGTGGTTCAAATTTCAAGAGAATCGGTTTATTAGTTTTAGAGATACGATGGAGCTAGATTTTGAAAACGTTGTTTCGAGAAAAACGTATTTGAAGTTTATACTATGAAAAACTTTTACCTAAACTCAATCGGCAATTCCTACACCGCACAAAATCCCTTCTGATTGCTCATCATCGTGGATTTCGTTAAGTCTTGCTTGTTTTTGATTTTTTGAAATTTTCAAAGTGGACTGGCCCCTTTTAAGATGGTAACGCATCTATAAAGAAGTACTATAAGCAAACTTGAAATTTAGTGTGTGGAATTTCGCCGAAGTGTAAATAACTTTTTTCATAGTGATATGTCAGTTTTCGTGCCAAAAAAGAGTACTTGCGGAGAATTTTACTGTACTACTTTATTTTTAAAAAAATCTGCAGCTGAAGGAAATTATTTTTGTTCAAGCATATTTGAAATTGCCAACTCTTTGGATTGAAGCTGAAGAAAAATAGATGTCCTCCCTTTAAGAGAAGAAATGAAATTTATTTTTAAAACGTTAAAACAGTACGCCAAGTAATAAAAAGATTCCCTCAAAAACATTGTTATTTTCTTTAACTTATAAAAAATTAGGGTTTACCTTGAAAACCATAATTATTTGTTTAATTCCAAAAATGGTTTCATTATACAGGGTGCGACAGCATACCTTCCTTTTTCCAAATTTAATAAAACCCATTGTATGAATCAGAACATTTTTATTTGTTTTTTATAATGTAGGCACATGCCTAAAGTTTTGTTTTACACAGTTTTAAAGATCAAATCAGATAGGTGACGTCCCCCATTCTCCATACACTGAGTAAACCGATTTCTCCTGTTTGTCATGACTCTTGCCAGCATAGCAGGTGTTATGTTGGCAATTTCTTCCCGGATGTTGGTCTTCAGCACTTGTAGGGTCCTTGGACGGTTCACATAAACACAGGATTTCAAAAAACCCCATAGAAAACATCACAAGGGGCCAAATCGGGACGGCGGGCCGGCCACTCCAAATCGCCCCTAATTGAGGTGAGGCGCTCTGGGAAGTGTTCCCTCAAAAGAGCCGTCGATGCTCTTCAAGTGTGTGCCGTTGCACCGTCTTGTTGAAACCAAATGTCCCCTAAGTCCAACTCATCTATCCGTGGGAAAAAAAAATCCGTGTAACATGTTGACATACCGGTCCGAATTCAATGTCACTGTGACTTCATTTTCCTCAAAGAACCAGGGACCAATAATTCCAGTTGAGGAAATTACACACCGCACTGTGACTTTAGGTAAATGCAAAGGCTTTTGATGCAATTCTCGAAGATTGGTGTCAGCCCAGTAGCGCATATTTTGTTTGTTGACGGATCCACACAAATGAAAATAAGCTTCATCACTCAAAAAACAATAGCGTTCTCAGGAACGACTTCGAGAAGAACCTCACACGCGTTCATCCGAGAATTGAAGTCACGTTCAGAAAGTTCCTGCGCAATCGCCATTTTGTAAGGATGGAAATGAAGATCATCATGAAGAATTCTCTTCACAGAACGATCGGAAAGTCCAAGGGTAGCCGCATGTTTGCGCGCAGAACGCCGTGGTGATCGCAACATTGAAACTCTCACTGCCTCGATGATATCAGGTGATCTAATGGGCCGAGGGGCTTCTTCGTCTTGTCGCACTTGCAGTTTGTCTGAACGTAGTGACCCACGTAACAATTGATGTCCGGTCCGGGACAGGGGCCAACGGGGCTAAATTAGAGCAATTCTGAAAGGCACGCTGGGTTGCGATCACAGAACATCTACTCGAAAAGTAGGCCTCAACGGCAACAGCACGCTCCTCACTGTTCCAACGCATGATGGCGATTGAACTGTGTCGGCATAAAACTTTAGAGTCCCCCCTTTCGAACGAGACCACTAGCCCTTCATTACGACATCAACCGACTGAATGGCGCGCATTTAAAAAAGGAAGTTATGTTGCCGCACCCTGTATTTTATCGATTAATGAATGGTACAACATAAATGGAATAATTTATAAAATAGCCAAATTCAATGGACGTATTGTGCAAGTATACAAGGAATGGTGTACAAAATTGTTAAATCTTAGAAACAATCTTATTAAAATATGTTATTTTCGACTTCCCAGGCGATCAACCTTACGGTTTAAAGCAATGAAATTCCTTAGTCGAATGGTAGCGTTTGGAGATAGTTTTTCTTAGATCATGGCAATACGCTCGTTTTCTAAAGTGAATTTTGGATGATTGTATTTCAAAGAAGTAAAACTATTCTCCAACCTCTTCACATAACCACATTAAGGGGTTATATACAGTTAAAATTTTCGAAAAATGGATTTTATTAAAATTTTATTTTTGTAATGTACATATATTCAAGTACACACACAGAAAATGTCTTGTCAATCCGGCGAATATTCTCGAAGTTACACGCAGATTTGCGATGACGTGTCAGAGCGTTCGAAAGTAGGAGACCGGAGCGCGAGCTGTCTATTGTGAATGTATCCTTCTATTGTATTCAGATACATGGAGTGACAGGTAAATTTAACTTTTTCTGTTCCCAAACTGACAAATATTGAAGAGTATTAGTTAGTCTAAATAGACAAGCCAAGCTGTAAACTTGTGAGCTCGTTTATACTTTCTCGTGTGATCTTTCCGTGAAAATGAAGTGTAGCAGAGATATGAAGGCATCTTCTAAAATGCAAAAGTCGAAACCAAAGAAGCGAGGAGATGTTTTAATCCAAAAACAGCTGAAACGGTTAAAAGTAGTTTTAGTGCCTCTGCGAAAAAAATTCCAGAAGCAAAAGGAATCCTTAGTGCCCCGTGATTCGTCTCTGTTGAATATCGAATTTTGAGCTTTATTACAGTATTTGCAGCAATTTCTGAATATGTGAAGTGCAAAATCTGTGACAGAAATGTTAAGTTTCCGACTGGATCTGAACGAGGACTTAGTTTTTAAATTGTTTTGTTGTGTTATAAGTGTGCAGTTCGTGCCATACATTCTAGTCCTTTTGTCGGACATTCTTATGAGATAAATAAACGTTTTTTATTTGTCTTTGGGATTTCACTTGGGTCCAATGCACATTCATATGCCAAAAGAGGGGATGCACAGCGCGTGACGATCTCCGACCAAAGAGCGAATGAGAGTACACGAGAGAAAAGAATGCTCCGCAGACAACAGCAACTGGAGTTATTAGGGGCTGCCGAAGGGGCGGAGGGTTTATTATATGGCCCTGGAATAGACGACTCGATGTAAATTGATATTTTTTTTTTACTATATGTAAAGCGCGGTGAGTAAGATTTTTTGGAAACAGCTGAACCAATCAGTCTCCAATTTTAACACAATCTTTTCAAGTATATTTTTTTAGTAATTAATCGAAGGTTTTTTCTTACCGATGAATATTTTCCATTTTATAAACAATTTTAGGCCTACATTTTTGTGAAAATCCATTTTTTTCAGCAGCCGCCATTTTGTCAAAAATTATTATTTTTCTTATTCCTTCGATCAATTACAAGATAACCCATTATATTAACGAAATATTTTTGGTTTTTTCATTTTAGATGATCCAGTCCGGAGATATTGTGCTCACCGCACGACGCTTTTTTTTAGAAGTGCTCCCGCCGGCCAGCTATAGCAGCATTCAAGATAATTATTTTTGCAAATAAAAAATATTAAAATATAGTTAAGCGTTACCATAATATGTGTACAAATTTTTACGTTAAAAGATTTGAAGGTCTTCTCAAGAAAAAATCTTGAAAAATTTATCTTTTTGGGCCTCCTGACTGTACATAACCCCTTAACGATATTGTTACCCTCAATGGGTTATGTGAATGGCGATTGTCGACGAGTTACCGCGGTAACTGGTCATTTTTTAAATAGGCGTACATGGTTTTAATTTTTTAGAAAATATGCAGAATGTAAGACGAATCCAACGAAAAAAAAAATCTTTTGTTCATGTATTACGAAAATTATGGCGGTTGAAAGTTGTTGGGAATATCGCACGGTATTTCCGTATTCTTGGCGGCTCCTGTTTGTGCGAAGCTTCGTACGCTCCCCACGCCTTCGCTACTGTTGAGCCCTAGACACATGCGAGAAGGCCATGTTTACCGCACACACCGAGGCACATACAATTTAAGCATCTCGTATTTATCAATAGAATCACGTTGCTCCAAAATTTGTGCAATCCAGTCGTTCCGATTGAAGAGTTCAGTTCGACTGTTTAAAACGGTCTCTTGAAGAACCCTATTTGTCTGGACGATGCCCACTTACGGTCTCAAAGAAATTATCGATATTCTGTTGACACTCGGACTACGTCGACAAATTCACAAGCGAGCGCCAATTAGTTATCGCTTAAGTTACTCAGATCGAACGTGAGGTGGAGGTGTCTCAATCGACTACCTCACAAAGCCCGCGGACTTCTCGATACCACCCATGCAGGACGTATCTAAGCAGGATATGGTACATCGGGTTGTTTTGTCAGTGTCTGTTCCGCCGTAATCGAGATCAACCTGATTTTTTTTACTATGTCCTTTTTAGCGATGAGGCAACATTTCACAGCAACGCGGCCGTAAACCGTCACAACTGCCATTACTGACAAGGGGGCATTCCCTACTCCCCATCACCGATTTCGCCCAAATTTATAGGACATGCAGGGCTTGACTAGAAAAGGAAGTACCCGAAGTGGGAACTCCAGATGGCCAAGCGTTTAGAAAATAAATATGTTGATGTGGCTCTCACACCGTATAAGCTATTTATGTTAGCATGTTTGCCAAGCAGCGGTTGGCGTAGCGGTAAGAGCTCGGACTAGGAATTCGATGGTCGTGGGTTCGACTCCCCGTGTGGAGACTTTTTTTCCTTTTTCTATATTTTTCTCAATTTCTATATTATTCATTTTCCAAATAAGCAACGAGGTGAATAATTTATTTTATTTATTTATTTATTTATACGCAAAAGGCATAGAAAAGGTAAAAAATTGGGATTCCGGACTTTTCAACAAGGGATTGTAATTAAGGCGCGTACGAAAAGACTTTGTACATCAAAATTCAAAACTTTATTCGTTGACATTCGATGATTTAGATGTGTCGGGATAATATTTATCGTAGAAACAGGGGAAACAATAATTATTTCTGCATCTAGCACACGTTATAAACGCCGCATTTTTACAACCACATCGTTGTTTCAACGTCTCCATAGAGAAACATACTTGATTGACATTCATAAAGCATTCTCTCTGATCGCAAAGTTTAGAAGCGAACCACGCGTAACGTAACATGTTACCGAATATTGGCGCGGATAATTGATGATGAACAATCGAATGTATTTTTATGCAGTCTTCTTTTTCTTGCTCGATGAGATTAGATCAATTTTGTATTCTTTTTAATTAAAGTTTTTTAACCTGACGATAAAAATATACATCGCAGGGTTGCACCAGTGGAGTACATTTAGGGGGAATTACTTTGATGCTACACGTTGGCAATCCTTCTTCATTTTGGAAGAGTTCGTCGTATAATTGCGGATTTGTTTGTCCTCCCCACGAGTCAATCAGCAACCCCAAATTTTCTACGATTATGCGCTCATTAAAAAATGACGTCCTATATGCCTTTTGCGTATAAACAAATAAATAAAATAAATTATTCATCTCTTTGCTTAATTGAAAAATGAATAATATAAAAGTTGAGAAAAAGATAGAAAAAGAAAAAGAAAGTCTCCACACGGGGAGTCGAACTCACGACCATCGAATTACTAGTCCGAGCTCTTACCGCTACGCCAACTGCTGCTTGGCAAACATACTAACGTAAATGGCTTATACGGTGCGAGAGCCGCAACAACATTTTTATTTTCTAAACGCTTAGCCATCTGGAGTTCCCACTTCGGGTACTTTCATTTCTAGCCAAGCCCTGCATGTCCTATAAATTGGAGCGAAATCGGTGATATGAAGTAGGGAATGCCCCCTTGTGAGCCGTAAAGAATCCACATTGGACGCGTCGACTCGACAACCGGCATCGGTGGAAGTTAAATGTATGGTGTGGAATTGTCTACGGGTATCTGATTGAACCTTTTTTCCCCGGTTGCATCCGTCAATGGTCGGCGGTATGGGGTCGTCCATTAATCTCAGGTTTTTTAGGCCACTTCAGCCCCCTGACTCTGGTAGATAACACTGACTGTGACATTGACAGGCATGCACATATATGTATGTTGCGCCGGTGTTTCGAATATTTTACATGAATAAAATCTATTGATATATTTGGAATGATTTTCCGTTCGAACGCAATAAATAAACACTGACACTGACACTGACAGGCATGCACATGTATGTATGTTGCGCCGGTGTTTCGAATATTTTACATGAATAAAATCTATTGATATATTTGGAATGATTTTCTGTTCGAACGCAATAAATAACGTCGCAATAACGGTAACAGGACGTAAGCCACGAAGGTATCGAATCGTTCAGCTGATTGGAGTATTTAGAGCCGAAGGCTGTCACATAACAGCCAACAATAGGTAGTGGCGATTTTAAGAACTAAAAAGCCGGGACAAAACGCGTTTTCGTTTATCGTATAGGAATAGTAGGCCAGTGTCAGGGTGCTGGGCCACTTCCTAAGCCCCCCTCCCCCATGGTGATATAGGGTGAGGTTCTAGGCTGACCCCCCCCCATCACTTGTATATGTTGTTAAGAAATGTCAGACAAGAGCGATAGAGTTCGGTATTTTATTATGAAAAACGAAATAATATATATTGTCAGGATATCTAAATGGCATTGTCAACGTTATCTAGACCTCCCCCCTATTTGAGCCTCACGTGATGACCCCTATATAGTTTCTCCTATATGACCTGCCGCGGCTTCTGGAAGAAGTTGATTTCTACACCAGGCAGAGGATGTGGTTGCCGCAAAATGGTGCGCCTCTACATTTTGCACATGCTGTAACGGATCACTTGAATGGAACATTCAAGAATCGGTGAATCGGTGTGGTGGCCCGGGCTTCCTGGCCTTCTAGGTAACCCGATTTTACATGCCCGGACTTTTTTCTGTCGAGGTCCCTCAAAGACGTCCTCGACCGTCCACGGTACTTGCTATGATGACCCGCATCAAGACTGCCACCAAAGAATTTATGCACACACCCTGCGCACCACAGTGGCAAATTTTGAAAGGCATATTCACCCCGGTATCGAGGAAAATGACAATTTTTCCGCACAATTTCTGTGAAGTCCTCAGTTAGAAAGCGGTTTGGAGTATCAAAATACTGCAGTAATGGTGAGCTGACAGGTCCGCATTTTAATCCGTATGCAGCACGTGCATACACGTAACCACACACGCACCTTGGGTAATGCGAATGGTGGTGGTAGGATTTCGGTGACACATTTCTGGTTTGAGTAAGGGTTAGTTTCATTCATGTACACGGATAATTTTTTTTTAATCAGCTGCCACGTAAGAGCCATAACTGATCATATTGCTCGCCACAGAGTCGAGATACGCCTCTGTAATGTATGTAGCCTGGGATATGTCCAAAAACTTCAAGCCGCAATAACTTTGTTGATTTTTTAGTTAAGAATTTTTATTTTTCTATTGAATTTGTGTTGAAAGCAGTTATTTTTTTAAAAAAGAAAAACCTTGCATGTCCATTTAAAAAATTGAAGGATAACGCGCCATCTCACAGACGTGTTGGCAAAAAAATGTTTTGTATCATCATTGGATGTCCCCCTTGAAACCATAAAACTTTTGTAAGAAATACTTTTTTGTACGACGCCATCTTTCCGATTTATTTTGATGCTTTTTTTTTAGTGGGACACCCTGGCTGTTCTTCCCAATAGTTGTTACCTCTGCTGCGGCTGAAATTTGCACACATCTTTTTCATAAAATAAGTCACTGCCTACATGGATTTTTAGCACAGCCTTATACTTTTCGGAATATCGAATTTCGAGAATTGATAAATCAACGCTCGTGTATATCTATATATATGACGTGCTACTGCTATCCTTAGTTTTGAATCTGTTATCTGTATTTGTTTGGGATTGTTTGATTTTTGTTTGGGATTCTTTAGACTCGAGTGTGTTTGTTTGAATTTTGGGGGTTTATTGGGTCAACCATGTCGATGAAGTAGGGGTAGCAGCAGCGCGATATGAAAGATATTGATAGACACACGCATTAATTTATCTATTTTCAAAATTCGATACTATTACCTATTGCGATGTGCCAAAAAAACGTTTTGGCCAACGACTCATATTGTTAAGAAGAAAGGCTGTGCTAAATTCCACCTAAATCAAAGGTAACACCTATACAGAGGTCTATCCAAATCAAGCATCTAAAATTCGCAAAAAAATACGTTGGTTAGCTGGTAGACTTTTGGGGAAAACTTAAGTGGTGCGATGATTGCAAATTTGATCTCTTTTGTCATAAGCAGCGCCAGTGTGTGGTTCAAACCTGATAAACAGCAAAAAATGTACAGAAAACTGTTAAATGCTAAGGGGTATTAATTTCGAGCTGTCTTGATCCATCAGGAATAGGAGATTTAATTCATCTCAATGATACAATGACAGCAGGAATTTCGATTCATATTGTGGATGAAAATTTGGAGGAGTCTCTAGGGAAAATCAGTCTACAGGATGACTTTATTTTCCAGCCAGACAATAACCGAAGCATATGGCTTGCATTTGCCAGCAATTGCAATTGACAGCATATGGCCAGCGCAATTGCCAGATCCAAATCCTATAGAACATCTGTGGTTCATTTTCGACCAAAGAGTTGACATCAGCTAAGTGACAAATGAAAAAGACTTTTTGAGACTTATTGTAAAGTGTAGAATGGTATAGCTGAGCAGCATATCTACAGCCTCGTGGAAAGTATGTCTCGACATTTACAAGCTGCCATGCAAGCAAAAGGTGATGGTTTATAATATCAGGTAAGAATACGATCATATATTGACTCTTTTTTTCACATTCATATTTTTTTTAGCTCACCGCAAAATTGGTACTCTATAAGTTTCCCTCAATCTTACAGTTTTCGAATATATATTGTATATGATTTCTGTGAGAACATAGAAGCAGACTAGTTAACTTTTTTCTAGACTGTTCTAGCCTATTCTATTCATCACTTTCTAGCCTATTCTATTCATCATTAGCACAAATATCAAAACTATACCGGTGCATACTTTTTCGTCCGGTACTGTATGTATGTGTGCGCGCACGCGCGTGCGTGTGTGTTTGTAGGTGTAGGATGGTTAGAAAAATGACTACAAAAAGGAAAATCCGGGTATACCGCATCAATACCTATCCCGATTAGCCCCTATGTATGTTCTACAATTTCGTTTAGTTTTTGAGATAAAAAGCATTTTTCCCTTTTGACTATGTACTTCCCGCCCATTTTTTACTTGTGTTATGGTTATAAACTGCACTGTTAAGCAATAAATCAGTTCACCATTGAACACTCACGTAATGACTTTGATTTCGATCGAAGGTGAAAAAAAAACGTTTGAAAGGATCAGTCATTACCAGATGATAAAAAAAAAATACTTGCGAGTCTGAATGATTCTCAATTCCTTTGAAAACTTTCTAAGGAGGGTACATACACAAAATTTTAAAAAACCGGAAATCTCGAAAAAAATATAAGATGCTTCTTTCTCGAAAAGATCTTATTCTTTATATATATCACTAGCAAAAAGTTCTGAGATTTGGAGGCGTAATTTGGACGGGAGGCTAGCGCGAACAAGATGGGAATAGTGAAAAGGGACGGGTAGCGAGACGTCTGTCCCGGCGACGCCGTCATCCGGGAACGAGTCCCGAGACGGCGAAAAAACGCGAGACTGGGTAATCTTCATTATGCCCACTCAATAACACCGTTGCAGCTTTTCGTGGCCGTTTTTCCGTCGGTTTGACACATGACGCGGGTCCGGAGTTTAAAAAGAGAGGAAGAGCGGCAGAGGGGGTGAGAGAGAGTGATCTGTGTACTCACCGTTGATGAAGAAAAAAGAATGTAAAAGCCACATTGATTTCAAAGGCACTTGAATTTCGACACGATTGGCGAGGCCGTATACTAGGATCACAGATCACGGAGACGATTTTTCTTGCGTATTTTGTCTCCTCATGCCTTCGGGCTCGTATTCACTCTCGTTGCCGTGGACGGTTTTTTTTTCTTTGTTTCGTTTGGGTTTATGTTCGCGGGTACTTTTTTTTGTAGATGACTATCGCGAAACGAGCTGGAGTCACGTCGGGGATTTGTTAGAATGGGTTCAACGACGGAACGCAGCAGGATTCACTTTCGTCAGCCATATTGAATACCAGATTTCCCGTGGGCGCTGCCGACCTCTGGGCAACACGGCGATTTTCAAAAAATAGATAACTGGATCTGGCTTACCGGCGGTAGGTACAGAGTGACGCGAAAGGGTGCCACTGTGTACCACGCTAAAAAAGTGGACTACCGGCCAGATGGGACGACAGTCCTAAAGCCTGCGCGCCTGTTTTATCACTAAAAAAAGTGGACTATTTTTGGGCATTCGTTGTTATCAGCTGTCTGTGTTGTTATTAGCTGTCACGTGAACTGCACATTTTTATTTTCTTAACCATAATTCATTTTGTAAATAAATTTCGTGTCGCTGTAATAGCAGAGATTAGTGGGGAGATGCACAACGCTCCCCTTTTCGGCAGAGATTAGTGGGGAGATGCACAACGCGGCCCTTTTCGGCGTGCCTCGTAAATGGCGCTAAATCGCGGCGGCGAGTTCGGGAGTATGATTTCGTGATCATCGCCTCTGTCGAGGTTGCAGATTCCCTTGTAGCCGCGCGAGTCCGTGATCACCGCTCAAGTCGGTATCGCAGTCAGCGTGAACAAGAATGGGTAGCTCGGTGGGGGAAAAGTCTCTGCCCCTCGCTCGCTCGACAGGCGAACGGAGCGAGGTTTTCCGTCCGATCGAGCTCGACATATATCCGTGGCCGTACTGCGGATTGGAATATGCATTAAATGAATTTCAAAGGGAAAAACATGTATCGAGATCATTGTTTTCGCTCGGTTGCCCGTTTATGACGAAAATGCGGGTTAAAAAAATTAGCGACGAACCGCGTTGAAAAATAAAACGCCGAAACGACCGTGAAAGGTTCAAAGAGAAATCTTGAGCCTTTGCCGCGATCGTTTCGGCATTTTTTTTCAACCGTAAACATTATGGAAAAGGGTGTATCATAAATGTTTCTTTATCTGCAATGAGCGTCGTGGCTGAGTTGGTAGCGTGACGGATTACGATGCTGAAGGTTCCGGGTTCAATCTCCGGTGAATCAACTTTTTTTTCTTCATTTTATATATTCAGAAAATTTCGAACTTACTCTCGCTTTAGCTATTCTCGCCTGTTCAAGCATTATTTATGATATTTAATTCGTATATGCTTAATAAAAAAAACAAGACATTGCTACCGGGGATCGAACCCGCGTCGTCTACACTGAGAGCCCGCACGCTCATATCTCAACCGCGAGGCTCTGTGACTGCAAACCTGCCTTACGTATACAGTAGAACCTCGATTATCCGAACCAATTGGGACCAAGACTAGTTCGGATAATCGAAACGTGGGTTTTTTGGGACGGGATCATCAACAACACATTTTTACATAAAAAAATACATAAATATATATTAAAATTTGACATACATATTAACGTTGAAATATATATATATATATATATATATACACATACACGGTGGCCGGAACATTGACGTCTAAAGATAAAATTCAAGTCCCTTGTATCGTGGGGTATCCGAATAATCCCCATGTATGTCGCGCGTCTTTTCATAGTTTTCGAGTTATGAATTTTTACTGCATTTTTGAGAATTTTCGACCTGACCAATTGAAAAAAAATCTTAAAAAAAAGTAGAAGACTATCGAGATTTTTTTTTGCATCTGAATCTTTATGAGTAGTACTTTTATGCATAAAATAATCAGCTTCGTAACTGTGATGAAAGTTATTAAAATGTTGGTCTAAAGTGCAAAATTTACGTTCGGTAAATTATGACTTAAATTTTCAACTTTAAATTAAAAATCTAAACAGGTGACTTCATGGTTCCTAATTAGGCCTCAAGAACGAGCCAGACTCTCAGCTTTTATAATCATTCAAAAGAGTAGTACTTGATAGGGCTACTTTGGCTACAATTGACCTTCAATGACAGCGAGGTGGAAAATTCTTATAATTAGCCATCTGATTTAAAAAAAATTTGCCCATTTTATCATTCCTAAGGTTATTTAGTTTGTCAACTAACCAAAAATGACTGCAGGGAAAGCTAAGATTGAAAAATTTGGAGAATTATTTTTTTTAGTTTAATTTAAGTTTAATGAATTTTGCGCGATCCGTTCTCATGGATCAGGTAAAAGCTCGTTTACGCGATCCGTTCTCGTTACAAGAACGGATGGCGCAAAATTGATTAAACTTAAATTGAACTAAAAAAAAATAAACCTCTAAATGTTTAAATCTTAGCTTTCCTGCAGTCATTTTTGGTTAGTTAACAAACTAAATAACCTTAGGAATGATAAAATCGGCAAATTTTTTTTTAAATCAGATGGCTAATTTTAAGAATTTTCCACCTCGCTGTCTTTGAAGGTCAATTGTAGCCAAAGTACCCCTATTAAGTACTGCTTTTTTGAATGATTATGAAAGCTGAGAGTCTGGCGCATTCTTGAGGCCTAATTAGGAACCATGAAGTCACCTGTTCAGATGTTTAATTTAAAGTTGAAAATTTAAGTCATAATTTACCGAACGTACATTTTTCACTTTAGACCAACATTTTAATAACTTTCATCACAGTTACGAAGCTGATTATTCTATGCTTAACAGTACTACTCATGAAGATTCAGTTGCAAAAAAAATCTCGGCAGTCTTCTACATTTTTTAAGATTTTTTTTAATTGGTCAGGTCGAAAATTCTCGAAAATTCATAACTCGAAACTATGAAAAGGCGCGGGACATACATGGGGGTGTGTGTGTGTGTGTGTGTGTCTGTGTGTGTGTGTGTGTGCGTGCGTGCATGCGTGCATGCGTGCGTGCGTGCGTGCGTCCGTGTGTGTGTGTGTGTGTGTGTGTTTTAAACACCTGAAAAAAGTCGAAAGCCTTTTTAAATATTTTTTAAAAATAAAATCGTCCATTTTTAATTGACGAACGGCTGCAACGCGTTTTTGAGCGTCTAAGTCTCGCAGCTGTTTGAGAAGGAGAAGTTGCGTTGGGTTGCTCATTGTTGCTCACGGCGGTGGCAGCGAGCAACCATGTATCTTTCGCGCCAACGTTCGGATAATTGAGCTTCCGGATAAACTAAGTCATCGTTCGGATAATTAAGGGTTCGGATGATCAAGGTTCGGATAATCGAGGTTCTACTGTACACACTTATCCAACCTTAAAAAAAATCGCTGCAGGACCAACTGCATATTGTTTTTATGACCCCAAAGTATTTTTGAAGCCAAAAGAAAACGATTTTTCCAAATTCCTAGAATGGTGTTATCCCTTAACGAAAAGAAATTGATTTTTTGATCATTGTAAATGTATATCCTCTCTTAAAGACTTTAAAAGAATCTCGTACGTGTTAGCGAAAATCGGCAGAAAATTATGAAGCAACTCGTCCACTTCTTTGATGTTCGCTATTTCGGTGTTCGCTATTATGGACCATCGCTCGTTTGCCTATCTGAGATCAAAACTTTCGAAGTTTGTATCCTCGATATCTGGCTTTTTGCTATAGATGGTATTACCAATATTAGATACTCACGTCTTTCTATTTCGGAGGTGTGAATGTTCTAGATTGTTTAAATCTGTGTTTGTATGACTCAAACTGCAGACAATCAGAATACCCGTTCTCGAATAAATGCGCTCTCACATAAATAATCCTTTGGTGTAATAGCTATTCAATTTCGTTATCGGTCGAAGGATAAAATTTCGAATAATTTACAGTTCGTTATTTTCAGTTTATAATTCTGTTATTCAAAATCTTTGTCGTTCTATATTTGGCCTTTCAAAGTTTTGACCCCCATCCCAATGTGAAATGCGTTTTGAGAAAATGCTTCTCGATCGTTTCGGCACTTTTCTTCAAAAATTTTTTCAATTAATGTTTTAGGGGAAAAGTAAAAACTCATTTACATTTTGGCGGAAACATTTATTTTTTGGTCATATTATCCAATACTGTTTGGACTAAAATTTGAAATGCCCGCTCGTTTTGAGTAATTTCAACGTGCGGCCGACGGGACGATCGACTGCGGGTTCGGTCCCGTCGATGATTCCCGCGGCGTCTTTGAGGCTCGATGAGCTGCGCTTCAATATGTCAAACTTGCAGCAAATTCAGAGTGTTGAAATTATTCAACCGGTCATTGATTATCGAAGTCGCACTTGTCTGCAATTGGAGGCTCTTTTAACAGCACTTTCGCAAGTCATCTTGAACTGTCGAATTGTGTGGTCACAGG
Source organism: Ophion ellenae (assembly GCA_963210295.1). Classification (NCBI taxonomy): domain Eukaryota; kingdom Metazoa; phylum Arthropoda; class Insecta; order Hymenoptera; family Ichneumonidae; genus Ophion; species Ophion ellenae. Next base: position 23,133,493 of record OY723386.1, read on the forward strand.
CTTTTCAAGCTGCTCTTCGATTGATCAATAGTTCCTTGAGTTGCGCTTTTGAGAACCATATATTCTCGAAAGCGTCCCGTTTTCAAGACGAGACTCTTTGAGCTGACGGGGGGTGGAGTGGATTGCCTTCCCGTGGTGCACTCCGAGAACGAGTGCACTAGTTTATTATGAAATTAAATAAACTGTACTTGCAGTTATGCAGTTTTTGATTAGTGCACTCGGCTAAACAATCAACAAAGCATTCTTTAAATAAATAGACGTTAGATAAGTTGGAAAAAAGTGCCAAAACAATCGAGAATAAATTGTAATTCATAAAAGTAAGCGGAAATATATTTATATTCGTATTGTTATATACATTCTCATATACTTTCATCAAGCGATAAAGTATTATCATAATGCTTCATCGCTTGATGAAAGTAAATAAGAATGAATATAATAATACGAATGGGAATGGAAGATGGCGCCGATAGCAACAGCACGTGTGTGTCGTGCGAGCATTCGAAAGTAAGAAGTGGGAGGGGTAGAAGAACACAGTGAACGAAAAAACAATGGAAGTTGAGGAAAGAAAGGGCGGCGGAAGCCGGATAGATAATAGAAAAAGTGAAAATAAGGTGTGAACGCACGGAAAAGGAGAGTAAAGGCAAGTAGGAAAGCGTGGTTGGAGTGAGAAGAGTCACGAGGATGGACGAGATGGAAGGAAGCACGCATAGCGGGAATTGGAACGAGGAGAGTGACATCTACGATCAAGAAGGCAAAGTAGAGGAGGGCGAACTTCAGAGAGGTGCCGTAGGAACAGGAGGCGACGGAGACAACGGTGAGCGAAACCAGAACGGAAGCGCTGGTAAAGTAGGACGCGCGGGTATCGACAGAGAAAGAAAAACAACGGCGGAGAGCGGAACGGAGTCAGTGTATCCAGAAGAGTTACGTGAGAACGGAGAAACGCCGAAAACGGCAGGATTGGAAGAAAAAGAGTCAACAGAAGAAATGACAATGACAGGAAAAAGAAGAAGAGGGAGGCCGGCCGGGGCTTTGGGAGTGAAGAAAAGAAAACTGCGCTGTGCAAGATCGTTGCTAGACCACTGGGGAGGGGGAAGAAAGAAGGAAGAGCGGGGAGAAAGATCAGATGAAAAAGGACATAGGGGGGGGGGCAGAAGAAGAAAGAAACGACTGGACAGGAAGAAGAGAGAGACATAACTGAGAAGTTCGAAGAGAAGTTAGCAACGGCAAAACAAATATGGGAGAAAGAATGGGAGAAGAAATCAAGTATAATGGTAATGGAAACTGTAAGAGAAGTGATGAGGACAATGGAAAAAGGCAGAGCCAGCAAGAGGATAGGGAGCTACAGGAAGAAACAATCGCAAAGAGCAAGGTAGAAGAGATGCTAATAGAAGAGCAGGAAAGATGGAATCGGAGATTCAAAGAACAAGAAGAATTGATAGAAAAGCTTGTACAAGAAAATAAGGAAATGAGCAAAAGAATTCAAAGTCTGGAGAGGGAGAACAGAAAGCAAGAAGAAAAAAGAATGGAAGAAAATCAGAAGAGAAATCACGGAATGAGATGGGACGAAAACCAGAATGAAAAGATACCAGGAGACCAGTATGAGAAAGAAGAAAGAGAAATACAAGAGCAAAGAGGAGGACGGAGAACGGAACCAGAAGCATGGAGTGAAGTCACAAGAAGAAGAGGGAAGAGACAAGAAGAGTATGGAAGGAGGGAAGCAAACAATAAGGGCAAGCCCAAGAGGACTGACCCAGGAAGAATGGGTGGAGGAAGGGCAAAAGAGGAGACAAAGGAAAAAGAACATAATTATACAAGGACTGGAAAAAACGGAAAACGGGCCGGTATGGGACATAGAGAAAACGGTCTGGGAGAGGACGGGAATAAAGCCGAGAATACAAAGATGGAAAGAGATCAGAGAAGGCGTACTGGCACAGATGGTGTCAATGGAAGACAAAATCAGAATAATGAAACGTGTCGCGCGGAGAGTGACAGGTGTAGAGGAAGCAAAAATCAGGGAGGATACAACAGAAAGAGAGCGAGAGGTGCAAAGCTGGATAGTAGACTACGTGAGGACCCTGGAACAGGACGGCAGAAAAGTGAGGGTGGGGTACCTCAAGTTACAGATAGACGGGAACTGGAGAAGTTGGAACGAGAGATACGTCAAATTGGAAGAATCAAGCAGCAGCAGATGGACAGGGCGAACGGGAGAACCAGGACCGGGGTTTCGACAGAGGTACCAACAACGGAGGAGGGTATGGTACGGCAAGGGATACGAGCCGTAACCTGGAACGTGGCAGGCGTGAGGAAAGTGTTGGAAGTATGGGACTGGTTGAAGGAAATGGACATTATCGCGATCCAGGAGACGTGGTTAGAAGAGGGCGTGGAAGAAAAAGTGCTAAGCAAATTAGATAGGGATTTCATATGGGTTACAAAAGCGGCAATGAGAGAAAAGAAGAGGGGCAAAGCGAAAGGAGGGCAATTAATAGGTATAAGAAAAATAATAACAGGGGAAGGGAAAATAGGGGAATGGAAAGGGGGATTGGTAATAACGGGGATACAAATGGGAAGGGACAGACAAGAAAAAGGTACAATAGTTACAATTTAGAACAAAAACCTAAGCGAGATTGAAAAAGGATTAGAAGAAATAGTAGAGGAGACAGAATTGAGGGGGGAAGCGATGATGATAATGGGAGACTTCAATGCAAGAATCGGGGAGGAACAGGCAGAAAAAGGAGGGCAAGGAAAGAAGATCTAAGGACAAAAAGAAGAACGCAGAAGGGACAAAATTAATCAACTTCTGTAGAAGGAATGGATTGGAGATAGCAAACGGAAGATGGGAAGGGGATGAAAAGGGAAACTTAACATACATACGAGAACAGGAAGGAGGAGGATCAGTAATCGATTATATAATAATAAACATGCAGGCTGAACGAATGGTGAGGAAGCTAGAGATACATCAAAGAACAGAATCGGATCACCTACCGATAGTGGTGACGATGGAGAGAAGACAACGGAAAAAACAAGAGGACCAAACGCAAAAGAAAACGGAAGGAACAAGGAGGGAAAGGAAAATAGTGTGGAAAGAAGAGCTGGGAGAATGCTACGCAGAAAAGTTCCAAGAGATATGGAGAACGAGAGAAAAGAAGAAAGAGGGAGGTAGATGGGACAATCTGGTGGAAACCATAAGGGAAACAGCGAAAAAAGTAGGGATGTATAAATGGGTGGGAGGGGAGGGAGAAGAAAAAAGGGTAAGTTAAAATGTTCGAGAACAAAAAAGGGCGGTATGGGAAAGGTTGAAAAAATACTTGAAGAAAACAGGAGAAGAGGAAAGGAAAATGCTGAGAGAGGCGAGAAGAGCACTAAAGAAAACAAGGAAGGAGGAAATGGAGGAACGTTGGAAGCAAAAATGGGAGGCAGTAAACAAGAGCAAAAATCCGACTAAATTATGGAGGGCATTGAGACCGTTTAGAGTCAGGAAAACGGGAAAAAGTAGTTAAAAAATACTGGAAAAGGAATGGATTAACCATTTTAGAAGACTGCTGGGAGGGGAGGAGATCGGAAGAGAAGGACAAACCAACCAATGGGAGAAAGATACGGAAGAAGAAATGGAAAGGAAAGGACGAACCAACGAGGTAAAAGAAAGAGAGAGACTGCTGGAGGAAACAGCGAATAGAGACATAGAGGTGGCAGAAATAGAAAGAGTACTGAAAAAAATGAAGAAAAGGAAGGCGGTGGGACAAGATGGACTCCCAACGGAATTGTTTCAAGGGCTACCGAGAGACGGAAGGGAGCAGCTGTACGAAATAATTAAGGAAACATGGAGGAGCGGGAAACTAGCAAGAGGATGGGAAACAGGCAGGATATACCCCATACTTAGAGTCCAACGCTATTCAATTGGTACATCGAGGACATGGCATTAGAATGGCAGCGAAAAAAGGAAGGAGGGACAGTAATAGGGGGAGAAAAGGTATATGCACTAAAGTACGCAGACGATGTGGTACTAGTGGCAGATACAGGGTAAGGGTTAAGGGAAATGTTGAAGACTCTAGAGAAATACGTGGAAAAAAACAAGCTGGAGATCAACACGGAAGAAATTAAGGTAATGGTGTTTCGGAAAGGAGGAAGAGAAAAGAAGGAGAAAGGATGGGAAGTGAAGGGGAAAAGACTCGAGGTAGTACGGGAATACAAGTACCTGGGAGTGTGGTTTTCGACAGGAAACACCTTTGAGAAACACATCAGACTGAGCAAAGAGAAGATCAGAAAGGCGATTAATGCGGCATGGAGAATCGCAAAAAGGGCAAGGATAGGAGACCTGAGGGAAAGACTGCGTATAACAGAGACAATAGCGAGAAGTGGACTGATATACGGAGTCGAGGTGTGGGGGTGGAAAAGAAGTGGGGGAGGCAAAGGCGCAAATGGACGAAGAGGTGAAAAGGAAATATCAACGATGGGTGGAACAACAGGAGGGAGAAATAGCAGTGGCATGGAGCAGAGCTCTAAAAAGAAAGGAAATAGTGCAAGAACTCTGCGAGGTAGTCAGGGAATATTATAAGATAGGGAAAATGAAGGAAGAGGAAACTGGGAGCAGTGCAGCCAGATCGCGCGTAAAAGTTACCCCCTCTCTAGTCTCTTACGCGCCCATCACACAATCATAATAGCGCGTGTCCGTGAGCGAGCGACGCTCGGACATCTTCGGCAAAAGCCGAGCGGGGTCGAAGTTTCCCGACCGCGCCTTCGGCAGCTACACCAACACATGGACGCTGCGCACGTTCATGTGCGGCCAAGCCGAAACGAAGGCTTCGAGGAAAAAGAAATCTGAGCACGATCCGCGTGTGACGTCACCCGACGGCACGCGCGAGGCTTTTAGATTTCAATGCTTATTTAGCGCTTGATTCTCTGCGTTATTAATGTATACAAAAAAATGTATCGCGCATTCTTATCGCTTATTTTTTTAGTTTATACGTTAATTTAAATATAATAATAAATCGAAATTAGAACTTATTTATCTTCTAAAAAATTGTTTACGCTTTACTCACACCCGTCCTTACGCCAAATAAATTATTATTCATAAAAGTAAGCGGAAATATATTTATATTCGTGTTATTATATTAATTCTCATACTTTCATCAAGCGATGAAGCATTATCCCCAAAAACAAGCCAATCATCCATCCGGCCGTGAATCGTAAGTACCAGAAAATGCACATATTCTACAAGCGATGAGATGGTCCCGTTGGTAGCGTTCCTGGCTTCGGTCCGCAAGGGCCCCTAGTGCAAATTTTTCTCCAAATTTTTCAAAATTTCTCATATTTTAGTCATATTTGAGATTTTCGGAGGAAAAATGATTTAAAACAGATTCAAGTACTGGTCTATTTCCCAAAAAACACATTTTTTTTACTGAAAATTCATGATTTCTCATTTTTTTCCCTGGAAATTTATCGTTTTCCTATGACTTGAGGCTGCGGAGATATTCGGAGAAAAGTTAAAGATGAAAAGAAATGAGATTTTCGTAAAAAAAACTTATTATTATTATTATCATTATTTTCCGGAAATTTCCCTTTTTCCTATTACCTGAGTGAACCTGAGGCTGCGGAGATATTCGGAGAAAATTTGAACATGACAAAAAATTAGATTAAAAAAAAACTTGTTATTATTTTTTCTGGAACTTTTTCTTTTTCCTATTGAGTGAACGGCTGCGGAGATATTCGAAGAAAAGTTATAGATGAAAAAAAATGAGATTTTCGTAAAAAAACTTAATACAATTTTTATCCCTCATAATTCTAACAAATAATGAATTTCCGAAGTTTTTGCAAACATTATTTTCCTTAAGGGATAACACCACTGTAACGGCCTGCCACGACGCGTTTTAGACAAATAATACTTGGGGTAATTATTACCCATACATTGAAGTATATTGCAAAAAAATTTATATGAAGATATTACAAAATGGCGAAACTGCAGCAAATTCTTCCGAGGCATGTTGAACTCAAGGTGCTCTGTGGCACGCAATATTACTTGTGCCAATTTTAATCTGGACAAAATATTTTTTTTTAAATTAAATTAGATGAGTGTAGCTAGTGAACCACGTAGGGGATTTCAGAAATATTGATTTTTGAGTAATTGCCGAGTATTTGACTAAAAATGTTCAATTTTTTTTAAGGCAGTTATTTGTTAATAAATATTGTTAAAATTAACGTATCAAAAATCCCGTACGTGGTTCAGTAGCTACACTCATGTAGACTTAATAAAACAAAATTCTTTTTTTAGATTAAAATTCGCACAGTTATACTGCGTGCCGCAGAGGTTCGACATGCTTCGGAAGAATTGCTACAGTGTCGCCATTTTGTAATATTTTCGGATAAAAATGTATAGCAATATATTTAAATATATGCTCAATAAATACCGCAAGTATTATTTGTTTATCACGTTTTCATCCGCCAACAAAAAATATAAAAAAATACGCTTCCTGTAAGGCCGTTACAGTGGTGTTATCCCTTAAAGTCTTCATTTCATTTCCGAGATTTTCCCGTGATCATAATTAAAATGATGAAATATTCGCAAAAATTCGAAAAAATTTGGAGAAATTCGGAGAAACTCGGGTGTTTGCATGAAAATAATTGTCCGCAAAACTCCGACTCCTTCATATTTGTTCCAAGTCATAGGAAAATTCGGAAAAAAATTTCGGAAAAAATCGGAGTTTTGGAGAAAAAAAATTGCACTAGTGGCGCGGGTCGTTCCCCGCGCTGAGTGCTTTTTTTAAAATTATTATTACTATTAATTCTTATTTGATTAGTTATTTTCATTAGTTATCATTATTATTTTAATTAGTTATCTTTTAGTGTCGAAAAATTTATCGCGCACTCTGACCGCTTATTTTATTAATGTGTACGTTAATTTAAATATAATAATAAATCTAAATTACAACTTATTTATCTCCTAAACAATTGTTTGCGCTTTACTCACACCCGTCCCTATGCGAAATAAATTGTAATTCATAAAAGTAAGCGGAAATATATTTATATTCGTATTATTATATTCATTCTCATATACTTTCATCAAGCGACAAAAGCATTGTCATAATGCTTTATCGCTTGATGAAAGTATATGAGCGGAAATATATTACGGATCGATAAGGGATGTGGATTGGAGAAAATGGTGGGAAATGTAAAAAGGGGAAATCCCTGTACATGGAAGCTACAAATAGCGAAGCGTTCGCCGTAGCGGATACAATAAAAAAAATAATAATAATGATAACTATTAAAAATAATTAATCAAATAAGAATTAATAGTAATAATAATTTTAAAAAAAGCACAGAGCGCGCTGAACGATTCCGCGCCTCTGCGGACCGAAGCCAGGCACGCTACCAATGGGACCATCTCATCGCTTGTGGAATATGTGCACTTTCTGGTACTTACGATTCGCGGCCGGATACATTATGATAATGCTTTATCGCTTAATGAACGTATATGAGAATGAATACAATAATACGAATATAAATATATTTCCGCTTACTGTTATGAATTACAATTTATTTGGCATAGGGACGGGTGTGAGTAAAGCGCAAACAATTTTTTAGAAGATAAATAAGTTGTAGTTTAGATTTATTATTATATTTAAATTAACGTACAAACTAATAAAAAATGAAATTAAAATAATAATGATAACTAATAAAAATATCTAATCAAATAAGAATTAATAGTAATAATAATTTTTAAAAAAGCACTGAGCGCAGGGAACGATCCCGCGCCCCTAGTGCAGTTTTTTCTGAAAAACTCCGATTTTTTCCGGAAACTTTTTCCGAATTTTTTTATGAATTGGAACAAATATTTTTACGCAAACATCTGAGTTTCTCCGAATTTCTCCGAATTTTTCCGAATATTTCATCATTTTAATTATGATCACAGTAAAATCTCGGAAATTAAATGAAGACTTTAAGGGATAACACCACTGTAACGGCCTTACAGGAAGCGTATTTTTTGATATTTTTTTTGGCGAAAGAAAATGTGATAAACAAATAATACTTGCGGTATTTATTGAACATATATTTAAGTATATTACTATAAATTTTTATTCGAAAATAGTACAAAATGGCGACACTGCGGCAATTCTTCCGAAGCATGTCGAACCTCTGCGGCACGCAGTATAACTGTGCCAATTTTAATCTAAAAAAAAGAATTTCGTTTTATCAAGTCTACATGAGTGTAGCTACTGAATCACGTAGGGGATTTTCGATAAGTTAATTTAAACAATATTTATTAACAAATAACTGTCTTAAGGTAGTACTAGCGGATTGACTAGTCAACAGAAAATCTATAAATTAGTGAATCTGAAAGAAGCAAAATATAATGTATTTGGGTATAATAATAAACATAATACAGAAAATAATTATTTGAGAAGTGCATGTGATAACTGTTTGTATTATAGTTTGGTAAGTGAAGTAAAATCGCAATCAGATTTGACTTGAGTTGTCATAGGCCGCCATTTCATAATTCTGACAACATCCGTGGCAACGCTGTATTCAGGTGTTTTCGATGCATGTCAAGCATGTGTTTGTTTACCATATGTGTATCGTGTGTTGTAGGGTATGTGTAATGTGCATATTGTAACAAGCGAGATGGCAGATGCTGCTAGCGAACGCAAAAATGAGCCGTTTGAATCGATGATATCTGCTCGAAATGTCCCGTAACCTATATTTTTTATGGAACATACGTGACCGCGACAGTTTTCTTGTTATTCATCGCTTTTCGCATAGCTCTGATCTGACCGGGAACTATTATTATTTCCGTTCGAAAGTTCGATCCGCACGGATTCCCTATATGGTGCGGGTTAAATGAATTGATTTCGTGAATTAATTACTATTGTGTTTAGCCGGTAAGGCCTGCAGAGTTTTCGCGGACGTCATTTTTTTATGTCTCTACTATAGCATACAAAAAATCAATTTTTTTTTCTAATGAGGAGGTTGGTGCACGTACTACCTTAAAAACAAATTGAACATTTTTAGTCACATACTCGGGAATTATTCAAAAATCAATATTTCTAAAATCCCCCACGTGATTCACTAGCTACACTCATCTAGATTTAATTAAGAAAAAATTATTTTGTCCAGATTAAAATTGGCACAAGTTATACTGCGTGCCGCAGAGCAGCTTAATTTCAACATGCCTCGGAAGAATTTGTTGCAGTGTCGCCATTTTGTAATATTTTCCCATAACATTTTTTTGCAATATACTTCAATATGTGCTTAATAATTACCCCAAGTATTATTTGTCTAAAACGCTTCGTGGCAGGCCGTTACAGTGGTGTTACCCCTTAAGGAAAATATTGTTTGCAAACATTTCGGAAATTCATTATTTCTCAGAATTATGAGGAATCAAAAAATGTAAAAAGTTTTTTTTTACGAAAATCTCATTTTTTTTAATTTAAAAATTTCTCCGAATATCTCCCGGCCGTTTACTCAGGTAATAGGAAAAAGGGGAATTTCCGGAAAAAAAAATAATAAGTTTTTTTACGAAAATCTCATTTCTTTTCATCTTTAACTTTTCTCCGAATATCTCCGCAGCCTCAGGTCATAGGAAAAAGAGAAATTTCCGGGAAAAAGAAATAAAAAATCATGAATTTTCAGTAAAAAAAGTGTTTTTGGGAAATTTTTTTCTCCGAAAATCTCAAATATGACTAAAATATGAGAAATCATGAAAAATTTGGAGAAAAATTTGCACTAGGGGCCCCCGCGGACCGAAGCCAGGAACGCTACCAACGGGTCCATCTCATAGCTTGTAGAATATGTGCACTTTCTGGTACTTACGATTCGTGGCCGGATGGATAATTAGCTTGTTTTTGGGGATAATACTTTATCGCTTGATGAAAGTATGAGAATTACTATAATAATACGAATATAAATATATTTCCGCTTACTTTTATGAATTATAATTTATTGGGCATAAGGACGGGTGTGAGTAAAGCGTAAATGATTTTTTAGAAGATAAATAAGTTGTAATTTAGATTTACAGTAGAACCTCGATTATCCGAACCAATTCGGACCGAGACTAGTTCGGATAATCGAAACGTGGGTTTTTTGGAAGGAGATCATAAACACCACCTTTTTACATAAAAACAGTACATACATATATATTAAAATTAGACATACTTATTATCGTTGAAATATATGTATATATATGTCTATGTATGTGTGTGTGTGTGTGTGCGTGCGTGTGTGTGTGTGTGTGTGTGTGTGTGTGTGTGTGTGTGTGTGTGTGTGTGTGTGTGTGCGTGTGTGCGTGTGCGTGTACGTGTGCGTGGGCGTGTGCGTGTGCGTGTGTGTGTGTGTGTGTGTGTGTGTGTGTGTGTGTGTGTGTGTGTGTGTGTGTGTGTGTGTGTGCGTGTGTGTGTGTGCGCGTGTGTGTGTGCGTGTGCGTGTGTGTGTATTTAAATACTTGAAAAAAGTCGAATGCCTTTTTTATATTAAAAAAAATAAAATCTACCATTTTTAATTGACGAACGGCTGTAACGCGTTTTTGAGCGGCTAAGTCTCGTAGCCGTTTGAGAAGGAGAAGTTGCGTTGGGTTGCTCATTGTTACTCACGGCGGTGGCAGCGAGCAACAATGTATCTTTCGTGCCAACGTTCGGATAATTCAGCGTTCGGATAAACTAAGTCATCGTTCGGATAATTGAGGGTTCGGATGATCGACGTTCGGATAATCGAGGTTCTACTGTATTATTATATTTAAATTAACGTATAAACTAAAAAAAATAAGCGATCAGAGTGCGCGATACATTTTTTTGTATACATTAATAACGCAGAGGATCAAGAGCTAAATAAGCATTGAAATAATCTAAAAGCCTCGCGCGTTCCGTCGGGTGACGTCACGCGCAAGTCGTGCTCAGATTGCTTTTTCCCTCGAAGCCTTCGTTTCGGCTTGGCCGCACATGAACGTGCGCTGCGTCCATGTGTTGGTGTAGCTGCCGAAGGCGCGGTCGGGAATCTTCGACCCCGCTCGGCTCTTGCCGAAGAAGTCCGAACGTCGCTCGCTCACGGACACGCGCTACTATGATTGTGTGACGGGCGCGTAAGAGACTAGAGAGGGGGTAACTTTTACGCGCGATCTGGCTGCACTGACTGGGAGGGAAGTTTAGAGAGGAAAGTGGAGGAGAAATGTAAATAATAGAGATATGGCAAAAAAGAAAACATATTGTAAAAAGAGAAACAGATGGGAGATTGTAAAAGCCCGCAAGGGTGTACATGTGAAAGAATAAATACTAATAATACGAATGTAAATATATTTCCGCTTACTTTTATGAATTACAATTCATTTGGCATAGGGACGGGTGTAAGTAAAGCGCAAACAATTATTTAGAAGATAAATAAGTTGTAATTTAGATTTATTATTGTATTTAAATTGACGTACAAACTAATAAAATAAGCGGCCAGAGTGCGCGATACATTTTTCGGCACTAAAAGATAACTTATTAAAATAGTAATGATAACTAATCAAATAAGAATTAATAGTAATAATAATTTAAAAAAAAGCACTGAGCGCGGGGTACAATCCCGCGCCCATAGTGCAAATTTTTATCCGAAAAACTCCGGTTGATTCCGGAAAATTTTTCCGACTTTTTCTATGAATTGGAACAAATAAGAAGAATTCAGAGTTTTGCAAACAATTATTTTTACGCAAACATCCGAGTTTATGCGAATTTTTCCGAATATTTCATCATTTCAATCACGGTCGCGTGAAAATCTTGGAAATTATATGAAGACTTTAAGGGGTAACACCACTGTAACGGCCTTACAGGAAGCGTATTTAAAAAAAATTTTTTTTGGCGGAAGAAAATGTGATAAACAAATAATACATGCGGTATTTATTGAGCATATATGTAAGTATATGGCTATAAATTTTTATCCGAAAATATTACCAAATGGCGACACAGCAGCAATTCTTCTGAAGCATGTCGAACCTCTGCGGCACGCAGTATAACTGTGCCAATTTTAATCTAAAAAAAAATAATTTTATTTTATTAAGTCTACATGAGTGTAGCTACGGAACCCCGTAGGGGATTTTCCATAAGTTAATTTAAACAATATTTATTAAAAAATAACTGTCTTAAAAAAAAATTGAACTTTTGTAGTCAAATATTCGGCAATTCATCAAAAATCAATATATCTAAAATCCCCGACGTGGTTCGCTAGCTACACTCATCTAGATTTAATTTTTTTTAAATTATTTGTCCAGATTAAAATTGGCACAAGTTATACTGCGTGCCGTAGAACACCTTAAGTTCAACATGCCTCGGAAGAATTTGCTGCAGTGTCGCCATTTTGTAATATTTTCCCATAATTTTTTTTTGCAATATATTTCAATATATGCTTAATAATTACCCCAAGTATTATTTGTCTAAAACGCTTCGTGGCAGGCCGTTACAATAGTGTTACCCCTTAAAGAAAATAATGTGTGCAAAAATTTCGGAAATTCATTATTTCTCAGAATTATGAGGGATAAAAAATGTAATAAGTTTTTTTTACGAAAATTTCATTTTTTTTCATCTACAACTTTTCTCCGAATATCTCCGCAGCCGGTCACGCAATAGGAAAAAGAAAAAGTTCCAGAAAAAAAATAATATAAAGTTTTTTTTTACGAAAATCTCATTTTTTTTCATCTTTAAATGTTCTCCAAATATCTTCGCAGCCGTTCGCTCAGGTAATAGGAAAAAAAGAAATTTCCGTAAAAAAGAATAATAATAGAAAGTTTTTTTAACGAAAATCTCATTTCTTTTCATCTTTAACTTTTCTCCGAATATCTCCGCAGCCGTTCACTCAGATCATAGGAAAAGGAGAAATTTCCAGGAAAAAAATTAGAAATCAGAAAGCCAGGAACGCTACCAACGGGACGATCTCATCGCTTGTAGAATATGTGCACTTTCTGGTACTTACAATTCGCGGCCGGATGGATGATTGGCTTGTTTTTGGGGATAATGCTTTATCGTTTGATGATAGTATGAGAATTAATATAATAATACGAATATAAATATATTTCCGCTTACTTTTATGAATTATAATTTATTTGGCATAAGGGCGGGTGTAAGTAAATCGTAAACAATTTTATATAACATAAATAAGTTGTAATTTAGATTTATTATTATGTTTAAATTAACGTATAAACTAAAAAAATAAGCGACCAGAGTGCGCAGTACATTTTTTTGTATACATTAATAACGCAGAGAATCAAGAACTAAATTAGCATTGAGATCATCTAAAAGCCTCGCGCGTGCCATCGGGTGACGTCACGCGCGAGTCGTGCGCAGATTGCTTTTTCCCTCGAAGCCTTCGTTTCGGTTCGGCCGCAAATGAACGTGCTCAGCGTCCACGCATTGGTGTAGCAGCCGAAGGCGGAATCGGGACGCTTCACCTTGCTCGGCTCTTTCCGAAGATGTCCGAGCATCGCTCGCTCACGGACATGCGCTACTACGATTGTGAGATGGGCGCGTAAGAGACTAGAGAGGGGGTAACTTTTACGCGCGATCTGGCTGCACTGCGTCCGAGCTCTGAGTACGGACGGCGCGGCTTCGATGCCCGTAGCAACATTTTTTTTGTTAAACATATATGAATTAAATATAAAAAATAATGCCTGGACAGGCGAGAATAGATAAAGCCCGAGTAAGTTAGAAATTTTCTGAATATAAAATGAAGAAAAAAAAAGTTGTTTCACGGGGGATTGAACGCGGACTCTCAGCATCGCAACCCGTCAAGCTACCAACTCAGCCACGACGCTCATTGCAGATGGAGAAACATTTATGATATACCCGTTTCCATAATGTTTACTGTTGAAAAAAAAATGCCGAAACGATCGCGGCAAAGGCTCAAGATTTCTTTTTGAAACTTTCACGGTCGTTTCGGCGTTTTATTTTTCAACGCGGTTCATCGCTAAATTTTTTTAACCCGCATTTTCGTCATAAACGGGCAACCGAGCGAAAACAATGATCTCGATACATGTTTTTCCCTTTGAAATTCATTTAATGCATATTCCAATCCGCAGTACGGCCACACATATATGTCGAGCTCGATCGGACGGAAAACCTCGCTCCGTTCGCCTGTCGAGCGAGCGAGGGGCAGAGACTTTTCCCCCACCGAGCTACCCATTCGTGTTCACGCTGACTGCGATACCGACTTGAGCGGTGATCACGGACTCGCGCGGCTACAAGGGAATCTGCAACCTCGACAGAGGCGATGATCACGAAATCATACTCCCGAACTCGCCGCCGCGATTTAGCGCCATTTACGAGGCACGCCGAAAAGGGCCGCGTTGTGCATCTCCCCACTAATCTCTGTTTTCGGCGTGCCTCGCTCCGTTCGCCTCGCTCCGTTCGCCTGTCGAGCGAGCGAGGGGCAGAGACTTTTCCCCCACCGAGCTACCCATTCGTGTTCACGCTGACTGCGATACCGACTTGAGCGGTGATCACGGACTCGCGCGGCTACAAGGGAATCTGCAACCTCGACAGAGGCGATGATCACGAAATCATACTCCCGAACTCGCCGCCGCGATTTAGCGCCATTTACGAGGCACGCCGAAAAGGGCCGCGTTGTGCATCTCCCCACTAATCTCTGTTTTCGGCGTGCCTCGTAAATGGCGCTAAATCGCGGCGGCGAACTCGGGAGTATGATTTCGTGATCATCGCCTCTGTCGAGGTTGCAGATTCCCTTGTAGCCGCGCGAGTCCGTGATCACCGCTCAAGTCGGTATCGCAGCCAGCGAGAACACGAATGGGTAGCTCGGTGGGGGAAAAGTCTCTGCCACGGTTTTACATACAGGTCAAGGAGACTATAGGGAAGGAGTCCAATCTCCGCATTCTGGCGCGTCCGTAAAAGTGCAACAAATAAGGGTTCCGCATAAGCGGCACTGGGAACGTTAGTCATTGTGTACTCTATATACATGTGTTTTGCGCATGCATTGTTTTCAGCTGGCTGTGTTGTTATTAGCTGTCACATGAGCTGAAAATTTTTGTTCTCTCAACCTTTAGTTATTTTATAAGTAAATTTTTTGTAGCTGTAGTAGTGCCTTAAGATGTTTCTACATTTAAGGCGTAGTGAAATTACTCACCTAATTATGAAAAAAACACCTAAAAATAGGCCATAATAATTTGTATCCGACGTAAATATAAATTCCATTCAAATGTGGTTAGGTGGCCGAGATTATAGTGTGTAAAGTACGTAGAAAATGTCAGCGCCTGGAACATCCGAGTGTAAAAATTGCAACCTCACATACCACTGCATCGAGTGTAGTGCTTCACACGAAAATGGAAAATGCACTTTAAATAACCCATCAGATAAACAGCTCCTCCGCTGTGCAAATTGCAATAACCTAGATCATCCAGTGAACTATAAGTGATGCCTATACTACAAGGTCATATACAAACGCTCATAAAGTGAGAGACATGAGACAACGAGAAATCATAGGAAGAATTGAAGTGATGCACCCAAAAGTCACATCGGAAATTCCCTTTGCACATTCAGCTATAGCACTACCCGCAGCGACAGTAGCAAGACAGAGGTTCGCTGCGCAGTAGCGAGCATCATCCGCAGTGTCAGTAGCAAGACAGAGGTTCGCTTCGCAGTAGCAAGCATCATCCGCAGTGTCAGTAGTAAGACAGAGGTTAGCTACGCAGTAGCGAGCATCATTCCCAGCATTCAAGACTCGCACGTGTTCTCGCTGTGCATATTGCAATAACCTAGATCACCCAGTGAATTATAATTAATGCCTATACTACAAGTACATATACAAAGGCTCATAAAGTGACAGATATTAGACAACGACAACTCATCGAAAGAATTGAAGCGATACACCCGAAAGTCGCATGGGAAATATCCTTTGCAAAAGCTATGGCACCACCCGCAGCGACAGTATCAACACAGAGATTCGCTCCTCAGTAGCGA
Organism: Ophion ellenae; assembly: GCA_963210295.1. Classification (NCBI taxonomy): domain Eukaryota; kingdom Metazoa; phylum Arthropoda; class Insecta; order Hymenoptera; family Ichneumonidae; genus Ophion; species Ophion ellenae. The sequence goes on from OY723386.1 coordinate 23,149,413, forward strand.
GCATTATCTGCAGTATCACGAGACTCACTGCTACCATGAGCTATCATTTTACATTTTACAGTTATTGAAATAATATTAAGACTTACAGATGCTGATAACAACAGTCCAAAGTCTGCAATCTAACTATTACTGAGATGCGTTTGTTTGTGAAGTTAAATTTTACGCACAACATCCAAAAACTGTATGGCACCGCACGAGGTACTACTTTCGATTCTCTCCTCGTAAAGTTTTTTTATAACTGAAATTATTATTTTTTTATCGAAATTATTTGTTATGCCTTTTATTGGTAAATTAGTTTGATTATTGATTACAACGGTTATAAGAATCACAATAACGCAAATAAAAATAGTAATAATTTTTAAAAGTTACCAACGTCAATGTGTTTATTGATGGTTGATGTTTTTTGTAACTATCCAAAAATGCATTATAAAAATTATTTACAAAGTCATAATACATTTTTCGTAATTAAACAAAAATTTAAGAACTTTGTAAAAATGGTCATACCAATGATTACATTAAACTCATTAGACGAAATCATACATGAAATATTGTGCGTCTAAAATAAAATTTCGACAATCAACACTTGTCATTGCAAAAATATATTTTTCAATGTAATAATTAATTTGTTTGTCTTTAATAAAATTACGTCAACAAAAATAAATCTTCGTGCGAAAAAATGATTGATGGTGGAACATTTCTAGTCAGCAGGAAAAAATGAAATGAAAACATATTTAAAACATTCAAAGAATGTCCATATTTCTTCTCTCGTTGTATGCTGTTTCTGGCCTCCACCGTCAAGTTGACCATGCACAGGTTGTGTTTGTTTGGGTAGGCCTCGCATGCTGAAAGTAAAAAAAATATGTTCAAACATCTCACAAATATCACAGATATGTATACAGATAATAAAAAAAGTAATGTGCAAATACTATCCCTCATGCAAAGTGTTGCGAAGAACATCGTTGTTTCCAGAACCCCGAGGATCTGAAGCGCCTGTCATCTTCGTTAAGGCCTTAGGCCAAAGTAACGGGTATAAAATCATGTGCGAATTTAACAATTTTTTTTCGTATGAAAAAGTGATTCACTCATGAAATTAATCATACATCTATTTAGTATGAATATCAAGCTGGTAGAAAAAATATATATATATATTTTTTTTCGATGTACAAAATGGCCGACTACTCGAAACATTTCGAAACAGCTTTTTTCCAATTGGCGTGACAACAATTTTCACTCGATTTACTTCAAATTTAAAAGTTATGTTCCTAATTGCATTTCGCAGAAAAGTACGTACGGAATTTCAGATTAATCGAAAACTTTTCATTTTATGAGCAGTTTGTGAGCAGTTATAACGAAATATTTCACTGAAAATTAATTTCTTTAGTTCAAATACCTACAACTTTTGAATAAAACAATATTTTTTAAACTCCGTACGTACTTCTCTAGGTATTCTAATGTAAATTGAGGAGAATTTTTGTTTTCTGTTGTAGGTAAAAAATTGTGGATGTTAAATGTCACGACGCGGTGCGTCTAAAAAAAAGATAGCAAAAGACATTATTAGTAGTCGGCCATTTTGTACATCGGAAAAAAATATATATATTTTCTAAAAGCTTGATGTTCATACGAAATAGATGTGTAATTAGTTTTATGAGTGAATCACTCTTTCATACGAAAAAAACATTGGTAAATTCGCACGAATTTCCTACGCCGTTTATTCCTTTGCCGTAGCTTTATACGAAGACTGATGAATACCATCGTCATCGGGATCCAGAATACCCATGCAATGAGGATCACGACTGTAAAGAAGCAGAAGATAAACCCATAGAACGATGGAATCAAGTATTAATTTCAACACTAAAGGCGAAAAGTGTTTCATCTTTCGCTTTCAATGCCCGTTCCGCTGCAGATTGGGACATTTTTCAAAATCTCTAGATGACGACGGATGTCCTTCATGGACGTCATCTCGCCGTTCAACGGTATGGCTGTATCCGCGTTCGTCCGAATCTATAATGATAATAAAAAATTAGAGAACAATGTTTATCACGGCTAAATAAGGAAATCTTTATCTATATCGCGATTAAAACAAAATAATTACTTGTAAAGTAAGATCCAGAGCGACCTCTAAGTGAAGCTGGAGATGGAAATTGGGTCGACCCATAAATGTGAAAACCACTCCTCCAGACGTTTGAGTCTATGCCCACGATTCAGGTAGCAGTCCCGCCTTCAAATCATCCGTGAGGATGCTCGTAGTGACAGCCGTTACAGCCATCTCCACGTTATTCAATACTTCTCCCATCCAGGGTTCAGTAGAAACTGACGGTGCTGCATCGGTTATCTCGTTGAGCATGATTGGGTCATTGCTTTGACGTTCTTTTTTTCGGTATTGACAGCGTTAGCGTCTCGCTCCATTTGTTCAATCCTGCCATTATATTTTTTTATCTGTTCTGCCATATCTTCTATAAACTGCCATTATATGTTCAACACTGCTATTATAATTTTTTATTCGCATTAAGTATTCTAAGAAACGAAGTTAATCTACGATAACTGTCTGACGCGTTTCAGAGAAGCCGGAGTTGAATATTTTACTGTATGAAATATAGTGCATTGCGTATGGCCCCAATATGTGATTCCAGCCGAATAATATGATACTATTCCTCTTTATTAAATAAGTAAGTATATAAGAATGCTTACCTCACTATCCATCGGTTCATGATGTTGCGAAATTGGTACAGCATTTGCGTTCAAACGCCACTGAGCGCAAGGCGAATCGTAGACGGTCCCATCTTTCAGGATAAGTTTGTCAGACTTTGTTATAGAGTCCTCCGAGAAACGAATATGACACACAAATTGGTTAGCGTCCAATTCACAGCCAAGTACTTTCTTCCACTGACTACGCCTGTCATTGCACTGATTAAAAGTGAAAATGTGCACATGGTCATAATTATACAGACACTATTAGAGCGTAATTTGCTGTAATAATATAATAAGTCTTGAGCGGCTATTGCTTACACACTAGGGTGGATTTGTCGAAAATTCGTCGAAAACGATACATCGAAAAACAATTCGTCAAATAACAAAGCCGAACAAACCAATTCATCAAATGACAATTGATTGGGTTGTGTTGAGTTCGGATTTGTTTGGGTGTGTGTTTAGTTTAGGAGCCACATCAAAGAACAGTGAAGCTGCTGCAGGGGTCTTTGTCACTGCAGTGCAGGCCAGCGGAGCGTCTACGGAGGACTGTGCTGGCCACAGTTCTCCTTCCAGGGGAGTGGTTTCTGTTTTGTCTCGATATTTGTATCGAGTTATCCCCTTTTTTTTCTTTTCCCGGTCGAAATTTAGAGCATGCGGTGTAGCGTACGGAGTTGTGTGCGAGCGCGGATAGTTTGTGCAAAATAATTTTTTGTTTTTTTAAAATACTTTATTAAAATACCAACAAATTATCATAACGAAAGCAATTTTTTATGATAAATAAGACTACTTTTTAGTTATAAGCATTATTCATTTTGAAATATTTTACAATATAGTACCGTTATTATTATTGTAGAATTTTGGTTCGGTCAAAGACCTGTAACAATTTTATTGATGACATTATTTTCGTAAGATGATCGTGGCCGTGGGGAATATTTTTCGATGCTCGAAACTTACTTGAAGGACATTTTGCCGCTGTTTTGCACCCATTTATCTGTTGTATTTTATTTATCATTCAATTGTATGTGTCTTCTTTTTTTTTAATCTGTGTCATACATAGTGTTTGATTATTATAAGCATTTAATTGCTTGCTAAAAGAGATGAAAAACAACAGCAATGTGTCTTACAAGTCGTACGTGAGCATCGGAAAATATTTTACGTGGTTACGAAACATCCGAGGTTACAAAAACTCTAGAAGTGTATGGAAAGTGCTGTACTGTAAATATTTTAAATAAAAGCTGAACATGCTGAGTATAGGTTAACGCATTAAATAATTCTGTTACCTTCGAAATGGAAAACAGAATACAGCGGTGCAGCCATAATCTTTTTCGTGGTGCGTTATTTTTGGCAAGACCACTGTCGCATCCTGGCACTGCACACGTTCTCCCCATCTTTCTGAAATAAAAATATACATGTATTAAATTTACTAATCTCAAGATATTTTGAAATATCAAAAATAACCATTAAAGGTGGGGTTTATTATATTTCAAATTCATTCAAATTCTCGATTTCGAGAAAAGCTTCAGAATGTACAAAGACTGATCCTCAGTGCCAGGAACATAGATCTATGTTCTCTGTCAGTGCATAACGGGCAGAAGGGAAAAACAAATATATTACCTTGAATAACCGCGAGGTCCGCGGATCTCAAAAATACGTTCCACGTATAACCTAAAACCTAAACAGAAAAACTTGGAAAAAAAGATCAGATTAGATTTGTAATTAAAAAGTAAATTTTTCGATCCTCCCTCGTCCGATACTCTTTCAAAGTCGCCGTCGCAAATAAACAATCTTAGTGGACGATAGGTATTTTTTGACAAGCGTCAACAATTAGCCGCCATAACAGTCAGTTTCACCCTGTGTACTGGCTGTATTACTATATTTTGATACACTAAAGATACGGACGACGCCTACAGGCCATATTTAACACCACGCTCTTGAATCAAATTTACGGTCGTTTCTCATACCTATTCACCATACGAAGATTGGACTCCTTCCCTATAGTCTCCTTGATACAGGTCAGGGAGGCTAGAGTGGGAGGAGTCCGATCTCTTATGGAGAGACTTGAAAAAAGTGGCTACAAAAATGGGGTCATACCGGGATGGCGCCATTATTGCTAAGACGTCGAGAAGTGAGCTGCGTGTGACAGAGACGGAACGAGTAAATAATGAGAAGTGAACTCAAGAAGACTAGAGCTAAGGAGTACGAACGCTACGGCCTCATGCAGTCGCTCGTCGCTCGTTTGCAGCGACAAATCTGGTCACGTGATATGTAGCGAAAAAGCTGAAAATGTTGAGCTTTATCGCTGGGAAAGGAGATTGGGGAGAGAAGAGTGGGGAGAGGAGAGTGAGCGATACAAATCGTAATATGTGTGGTGCTGCAACTTATTTGATTAATTGGTATAAACAATTAATTCAGGCGAGGTAAATATTTTAAAAGATTTAATTAATTAGTAAACCCTGATGCAAATCCGCTTATTGGAATTCGTCAGATTTTAACAAAAAATGTCAGATTTGATAATATTCCGTCAACTTTCAATGAGAAATAATGTCAGAATATGTCATTTATACGACAGAATCTGTCATAATATTTCGAGATTTGACATTTTCTGTGAGAAGTTCATGATTTCTGACCGGAAATTGGAACATGCTTTACAGAATCTGTCATATTTTATCAGAAAAGTAATGTTATAATTCAGTAATTTCTGTCAGAATCTTACATAATATGTCATATAATGTCGTAAGAGTTTTCCATTTTATGTGAGATTTTCGTCATTAAATGTCATTTTTTTATGAAATATAATGGAATTCTTCAACATTTATAAAATATTATGACCGAATATGTCAAATTATATCATTCTTTCTTATTTTTTGTGAGATTTTCGTAATTAAATGTCATTATTTAATGGAATGAAATGGAATTCTTTAACATTCATGAAATATTATGACCAAATCTGTCAAATTATATCATTCTTTTTTATTTTTTGTCATATAATGACCGAACTTGTTAACTTTTGACATTTTGCATTATAAATATATGATATATTCTGATGAATTTTGACATTTAATTATCGATTCTGATAATAAACTGTCAGAATTCGTCCATATTTGATGGAATTTACATATAATTTTCTAAATTTTAATGCAAATGCTGAAAGAAAGAAATTTGGGACTTTATATTCAATAATACTTTTATTTGGTGACACATATTTGGCAACTGTTGAAAATTATCGTTTTCTATCATTTTTTGACATTTTCTGTCATTTTTTTCGATGCAACAATATGTCAAAAAATGGAAAACTTATTTATCATTTTTTGTTAAAAGATGACATTTTCCGACATAAAGATGACAGAAAGTATCAAACTCTGTGATTTAATGACAGTTGAAATGTGTCAGAATTCAACAAAAATGTGACAACAGATTATGGTAAAAATTATCGTTTTCTATCATTTTTTGTCATTTTCTGTCATTCTTTTCGATGCAACAATATGTCAAAAAATGGAAAATTAATTTTATAATTTTTTGTTAAAAGATGACATTTTCTGACAAAAAGATGACAGAAAGTATCGAATTCTGTGATTTTATGACATTCCGTAAAGTTAACATAATATGTGAGGTTCTGTCCGACTTTCATAGATTATTTCCGACAGAATCTATCAAAATATGTACGATTCCATCAAATTATGTTAGAATCTATTCATTTTCACAGTTTCTGACATTTTTTAACAGATTTCAACATTATTTGTCGAATTCCAATAAGCGGATTTCCATCAGGGAAGTATGGAAATATACGTTAAAACGATAATTTTGTTTCTTCATTGTACAGTTTTATCGAGATTAAAGTGTATGTAACTTTCTAACCACACTTTTTTTTTGTAAACAGTTTACAATTAGATGACAGATATTAATGTTTTGTTTTTTATACAGTTGTTAAAGGTTGTGTATACGTGTGGAATATGTGAGAGGATTCTCGAGGACTGGGCGAATCACCCATGTATCCAGGGATATGGTCGAATTTTCATGAATAACAAACATTATTTCTATCCGATGACAGGTAAGGAACATTATTGTGCCTATAATTATTCTTGACAGAGATGGAATATGTGTAATCATGTAATTTTTTTCATGATAATTTTCTAAGATGATGGCACTGTGATACGTCAAAGCCGACTCGCAGATGGTATCGAAGCTGTGGTCGAGGACGAAGTACCCTCAGGAAAAGGGAGAGAAAATGTCTGCCCTAACAGACGTTAGTACATCATGAATAATTAATATTATTTATTAATTAATAATTATATTATAATTTATTAATAATTTATAATAATTAATCATTTCTATAGTATTATAATTATAATTAATTGTCATAATAAGAATAATAATTAAATTATTATTAATGAATTAAATTAAATTAATTAATAATTAAATTATTTTTTTTTATAATAGACTTTATTGCTCCGGGCAACGCACTTCCTCAGTTTGCACTGGGAAACATTCACCTACCCCCGGGGGTTAGGCTCGGTCTTAACCTAGACCGGAACAATAACGCTGGGCGGCACTCGAGGGTTCCGACATCACCTCGGCTGCCGCCCAGTCAAAAAGTCGCGCGAGAATTCCATTATATCGCTCTGCGATAGCCGCTCCCTCAATCCAGAGGGTTAGCGGCTACCGCAGTCCACAATCGTGTTGCCTGAGTAAACGGAGGGACCCAAGTATGACTGCCTTCTGCATCCGACCCGCTAGCAATCGGACACCGGGTTTGCAAACCGGTATGCCAGCGAGGCCCGATACAAAAGACTCTTTCATCCCCCCTAGCGCGCCGATGATGAGGACAACGAGAGTTACCCTGAATCCTCGGTGCAAACGACGTAGCTCGGCCAGGAGAGGCTGATACTTGAGCCGTTTCTCCTCTTCCTTTCGCTACACGTTCACTTCGGCCGGAGCCGAGAACTCAATGACGTATATCGTCTTGTCGTCGAAATCGAAGAAGACAACATCAGGCTTAGTCGCTTGAAGCGGCCCGATGGTCGCGAATGAGAAGTTCCAATAAATCTTGCACCTCTCACCCACGACAACGGACTCAATATCTCCTGGTAAATAAGGCGGCACGGGCTCCCGGTCTATCCCATAAGAGTGCCGTAGATGGTAGTACAACACTCTTAGGGCCGCGTTATGGCGATAGATATAGCCGGAGACTGCATATACTGGGCAGGCCGACAGTAGATGCATTAGTGTCTCCGGCGATTGTTTGCATGCACGACACAAAGTGGTCGGCAGAGGCTGACCCAAAACGCGACTGCGATAGACCAGGGTGTTGATGACTCCGTCTTGGCAGGCGCAGATAAACCCTTCGGTCTCGGACATCAGTCCAGCTGACCGCAAGAAGGAAAAGGTCAGCTGGGTGGACAGCCCCTGTTCCTCGATGTGGTGAAAAAACACACCGTGCATGGGTCTGTCCACGTGCTGCCGAGTCAGGACAGTCTGCTCGGCAGCCCTGATTGCCCGCCGACGTCGGGACTTGGGCAACCGAGCGACGGAGTCTACTGGCAAGGCGCCACGCCGGCGCCGGCGGAACTCCAAGCCGAGGGTCTCTGCCGCACGATCTGCCGCCTTATAGAGAAAAGCACCCGCCCCATGAAGCTCATGCTGGTGCACAATCTCCAGGAGCGGGTCCGAGCTCGTTATTACATCGCTTGCTATTCCGAGGACCATGCGGTCATGAAGACACTCCAATCCCGAGAGCCCGCGCCCGCCGCTCTGACGCAGCATATAAAGGCGCGGGGTGGAAGATCGAGGGTGCAGACTCCGCTGGATGTTCATTATCTTGCGTGTGCCGATGTCCAGCTGTTTAAGCTCGTCTCTACGCCATTTGACGACGCCAAAGGAGTAGAGCAGGACCGGGACAGCGAGCATATTGGTGGCAGTGATCTTATTTTTCCCAGACAGATCTGATTTCCAGATCCGTCTGAGACGCCGCCTATACTCGCTGCGGAGGGCCTCCTTGACACCCTCAGCGTCCTGTACAGAGCGCTGATCGATGCCAAGGTACCGATAAGACCCTCCGGCGTCCAGGTGTTTGAAGACGCTCCCGTCCACCAGCCGGACATCAGCCGCGACACCCTCTGCTCTCCCTCTCCTGAGATGAAGGACAGCGCACTTGTCCAATCCGAATTCCATTCCCGCCGCCCGCGTGTACGTCGCTACGATGTTCAAGAGGAGCTTAAGCCCCCCCTCCCCGGGAGCGTATAGCTTGAGGTCATCCATATAAAATAAATGGGTGATCCCTCGCCCACGCTCCCCGGGGGCCCCCGCTTCGTACCCGCGTGCAGCCCGCAAGGCGATTGATAAGGGTAATAGTGAGATGCAAAACAGGAGGGGGCTAAGAGAATCTCCCTGGATAATCCCCCTCCTATACCCCACCACTCCGGTCGACACGTTGCCTTCACTAGTCTTTACTGTGAAGCGTGTCTTCCAGAGCGGCATGAGCTGCCTAATGCATCTCACTATGTAAGGACTCACCGAAAGGCGCTCGAGTAGGTGTATAATCAGTTTGTGACTGACAGTGTCGAACGCCTTACGGTAGTCTATCCAAGCGACTGAGAGGTTACGCTTGTGTTGGACCGCGTCCTGCGTGATGCAGCGGTCCACCAGCAGGTTCTCCTTACAACCTCCCAGCCCCCTCTTGGATCCCCTTTGTTCGTGTATCTCCCGCCATGCAGGCTCGATCTCGCGCAGAACACGCTCATAAAGAATCTTTGTGAAGATCTTACAGAGCGCATTCAGACACGTTATCGGGCGGTAGTTCTCCGGACGAGACAAATCCCCTTTTTTGGGGAGTAGCACCGTCCTTCCCTCTGTCAGCCACGCAGGGATGGGCACCGTCCCATCGATGAACGACGAGAAGATGCGGGCCAGATGGGTATGGGTGCACTTGAATTTCTTCCACCAGAAGATGTTAATCCCATCCGGTCCGGGAGCGGCGTGGTTCCTCATGCTACTCACCGCCTTCTCCACCTCACCCCGCGTGACTGGAAAACAGTCGCCACGCTGACTCGGCTGTTGCCGACAAAACGTGTCGAACCGTCCCAGAGCTGGAGTGCCTTCATCAAAATGACCCGCCTCGCTATACAGCTCTCCCCAAAACCGCTCCACCTGAACAGCTGTTGGCGCTGTGTCGGGGGCAGGCGTAGGTGGTTGGAACCAGCGGCCTGGGTCAGAACGGAAGAGGGCGTTGTCTAACGCCCGACCCAGCCGCCTCTCTAGGGATTGCTTCGCAACCCCCAGGTTCCGCACCTTCTCCACGTAGCGTTCCTTCACAATAAGAAGGATAGCTTTGTTCAATGTGTGGTGACGGCATTTCAGTTCCGAGCTGATTTTTCGGATTTTAGGGGTAAACGCCCTCCCCGCCGTAATGAAGTCTAACACACACTGAACACGGGATGCCTGCCGCCGCGCTTCATTGATCTTATTCTGGAGCTGTGCAACGCGCCGCCGAGTCTTAGCCACGAACGCCGCCTTATCATTGCGTGTCTGAGGCTTCGACTCAACAGCCGCGTGATACACAGCCCAGTTCAAGCTGAGGAGATCAGCGGTCTCAGGGATTGCTGCCGCGAGGGACTCATTTGCCGCTTCTAGGCAACCAGGCTGAAGAGAAAATTTCCCAGTGATTCTCTCCCTCCTTGTTCCCCAGTCCTCTGTCAAATCGACGCGCCAACGGGGGGGTTCCGACTGCCGGGGGGTTCGATCTTGAGGCCGTCCGGTAGAGCTCCGCACGGAACGCGCGGAAGAGCGCCTGCCGGACAGCTCTGGTGGTAATAACAAGAGATCGTAACCTTGCCGTCGCAAGCGGGCAGCTTGGTCTCGCAGATGTTGTTGCGAGAGGTGTGCAAGCTCTGGGTGCACTTGGCTCCACAGGGCCTGCAACCTCGCCATGTAGCCCCGCCGCGACGGCACGCTATCCCTCCAGCAGCGGATGAGGTCCTCCTTGAGTTCCTCCGTCCACTCGAGGCGCCGATTTCGAGCCGTGGTCGTTGCCGTGGATCCTATCCGGGTGCCCCTCCCAACTGATCCTTGGTCCCCATCCGAGAGGGACCGGTTGTGGGGGGCTTGACTAGGTGGTGTTCGAACCTAGTTTTCGGCGTGCCAGGTGGTTGGCCTGGCACGTCGGTGGCTATTGCGGGGGAGTTGTGCTCCCCCGGGCGATGGGCACGCCAGCTTCCCCACGCCATAATTGTTATTATTATTATTATTATTATTATTATTATAACTTCGTTGTTGTATTTATTGTATGTATTTATTATTGTATGTACACTCCCGCTCAAAAGTTTGGATATACTTATCGATATTTCTTGCCGCACTTGAAGTTGGATAACTCTGCCAAAAAAAAAGATATTCAAATTCCCAAGGCGGCGTTTGAAAAAGGGTGTATCAGGCTACAGTTTGTCGATTTAAAAAAAATTTCACGATTTTTTCTCACTCAATAAAAATACTCAAAAAAAAAAATTTCGGAGAAAAATTCTGAAAAAATTCCAGGCGATCCAGTATAAAAATACGCAACTTTTTGCATCCCTGATGTTTTTTTTTAAACCCTATTGTTCTCGAGTTATTCTGAATTTTTCAAAATCTATCTTTTTTAGCAAAAATTTTTTAAATAGAGGAAGATGGAGTTTTTATCATCCCTTTAGAGTTTTTCACGGTAAAAAAAATACAAAAAATTTCCTTAAAATGTGCGCCCGATTCGCGATGGTCGAAAAAAGGCCTAAAAACGGTCAAGTACCAAAGGGCGTACTGGGTCGAAAAAAAATCGTAAAAATTTTTTAAAATCGACAAACTGTAGCCTGATACACCCTTTTTCAAACGCCGCCTTGGGAATTTGGATATCTTTTTTTTTGGCAGAGTTATCCAACTTCAAGTGCGGCAAGAAATATCGATGAGTGTATCCAAACTTTTGAGCGGGAGTGTATATTGTATTTATTTAAAATACAACATTTTAAATAAATCGCGTAATTATTATTACGCCTATTATTATTATTATTTGCAGAATCTTCAAAAAAATGAAAGAGCGAAGTGCCATCGCAGGTTCTGAAACAACCATTGCCTACTAACCGCAATGGGAAGCTGACGGACTTGGAAATTGAACTTCTCATTCTCGTGGTAGAGAAAAGAATTCCGTTATGGAACTTCTCTATTCCGATAGAAGAAAGGAGTAGAGAAACGACGTCCAAATTGTGGGAGGAAGTCTCAATTGCACTTAATGGTAAGGAAAATTAAGATTTTTAATGTTAGCCCCTTTTACATTTATATGTGAGCATCAGAATACGGCGAATTAGCTTTTCTAAACGTATGGCTAATTACTATTTATGCCAAAAAATACTAGTAGTTTTATTTCCATCGCATGGCTTCTTTGGTCTTAACTCGACTCCCACAATTATTGTTTTGGGACGTAGGGACCACAGTGGGGTAACTAATTGCCCCAACCGTTTTTTGAGCATAAAATGTTCCTCACATGCGATGATGGAATTTAATTTACACGATTTCCTTTATTTTTCGATACCAAAGAGAATGATATATGATAAAATAGCTTTCGGGGAAGATGTAATAGAAAAAATCCTGGAAAACGATAAAAAGTTCTGAAAAAATATAAAAATTTACGTTTTTACTAAAAAAAACTGGGGTAATTAATTACCCCAGTGTGGGAATCTAGGGCTAAATATTCACCTATATACATTACTTCATCTTTTCTTTACATTTCCTCTTGTACACTACTCTCAATATAATGTGGCTTATCCTTTACCCTTCTAAAACTACCCCCTTTCTCTTGTATTTTTTTGGTCCCATCACCCTGTATCTCCTCCATTCCGTGCTTTCCTATCACCCTCAGTTTTAATTTGTTTCCTTTGGTCGTTTTCTCAAATGTTCTTCTATATTTGCAGCGTTCCAGCACCGGCTCCTTTTCTAGCACTCCGCTTCTCCTGTCTGTGTATCCCTTCTTCACCACCTCGCCTACATTTCCGCATTTCTCTATTCCCCTGACTCCTATCTATCCTATCTCGGTCATTGCCTCCTTGAGTCATGTTAAAGAGCTAAATGTGCATTTATTTTTGCGTGTATCATATTTTATTTTCTTTTAATTCAACAGGAAAATTAAGTGCAGATGATGCCAAAAAAAAATTCAAATGCTTAGGGGATGTGTACAGGCGCATCATTCACGTGGAGCGGGTCCCGAGCGGTTCTGGGCGTGCAACGCCAAAAAAGAAGTGGAAATTTTACAGCCAAATGGAATTTTTACGGGATACCTGTCTCATACGACCGTAAACTACTTTTTTTATTTAGTTTAATTTTTATATAATATTTTTTACATTTCAAATAATATTTGAACATATTTTAATGACTTTATTTCACGTATCTTTTGAATAAATGGAATCGAATTAATTATTGAAATTCGATCATTTTCATTCCATGTAGAACAAGCAGTAATGTCAGCCGGCTTAACAATGAGGAAGAGGATCGGGACGAATTAGATGCGGCCGTAGATCTAAACGAAAGTATTGACGAACACGTTAATGAGGAAGGTAACCAATTCAACTCAATTCCAACTCGATCCTTACAGATTTCCTAAATTTTATCGACATTTCGATTGTCAATATGAATTAATTATCATTGTAAATCCGTTTCAAAAAAATCAGGTATCCAATCAAGTAAAAGGATAAGAAGACGTTCCGTCAGAGATAAAGGAGCGGATGAGTCAATGGTCCTTCTAAACCGTATTGCCGATGCAATGTCCAGAGAAGAACCAGTGCCTGCACAACCTCCACCACCACAAATGGATGATGTCGATGGATTCCTAGTTGGGGTGGGTGCTCACTTGCGACGATTACCACTGTCGGAACGGATGGAAACCGTCATCGAGATTTTGAATTTGGTGCACTAAAAATGTCAGAGATTTGCGTCAAACACTTAATTCGTTAACCGGATCTTCTTGTTTCGTTTATCGAATTATTTATATAAATTCTTGTTCCTTTATTATTACGAAAAAGTACTATTTTTTAAGATTGTGATAATTAAAAGAACTGAAGTAAAAAAAATTATTTATGTTGACTAGTTTCATAATATAAGATTGTTAAATCAATAAATGAAACAGTTTTATACTGAAATAAAAAAAATTATCGTTGTCGATATTTTTGGCACCATTCATCCCTGTCGTTCTTAGTTTAAAATAAGTATAGTATATTTTAATCAATTATTTTGTATCCATTTTTTTCCATGTGTGTGTGCGCGCGCGCGTGTGTGTGCGTGCGTGTGCGTGCGATATAGGATATTTAGAGTTTTCTGGTACTATTGGGTTCGTTCCGGTTTGGGTTTGTGTTTGGGGACTTCTTGGGATCTGGGTTCCTTTCAAACTCCTAGAAATACAACAGTTTAAATAAATCAGCCGTATAAGCCTTTCGGAACTGTATCCGAATTGTATTCAAGTTCGCAAATTATAACAATGATACAACATTTTATTTTTATAGGACAATTCCAGACAACTCAATTATAATATTTAATTCATTATTTTACAAAATACTACATGAAGGTTAATGTATGTTTTTAATACAATACCAGCAAATTAAATAAAAGTAAAAAAATAATAAGAAAATATAAGAAAAATAAATAAAGAAAAAAATACCAAACAATTTCTGAAGAGATAACGATCTATACCTGCGCTCATTCTTTTCTTATTTCGTTGCTCTTTAAAGAGCAACTTGGGACATGAGGATCGGATGATTGTTCGATTTTTGAAGAATTTTTTTAATCAGTTGTCGATTTTCACTAATTTCTCAAGGCACATGCATGGGCCACAATTGATTGGGATGTGCATGGATTGGCGCACTGATTTCAAATACGATTGTATTGCCATGGCACTGCTCCTTCGACATTAAAAAAATCGCAAAATTCATCTCGAACAGTAATAGCAGAGCGACTGCTATTATTTATTCCTCTATATTTACCATCTCTAAGAGCTGAGTTATTTTTTACTTCCGAGCTTATACCATTAGATACATCTGGATTATTAATGTTCGCCGGAATGTAACTGTTGTCTTTATCTTGCTTACGAAGCCAATTATGGAGACATATAATTGCTTGAACCGTACTTAAAATATTTTCAACTGTGCCTTCCATAGGCTTCTTCAATATCCTCCACTGACTAACCATTATGCCAAAAGTATTTTCGATTGTTCGTCGAGCACGGCTTAAACGATAATTAAAAATATTTTTTTCTTGATTTAAACCGATTCTTCCCGGGTACGGGCGAAGTAAATAATCTGTTAATTGAAAGGCCTCGTCACCAACTAGCACATATGGTAAAGCCATTCCATCAACTGTTAGCTTTTCTGGATCGGGTACACTCATTTCTCTCTTCTCGAACTTTTGGCCCATCTCTGAATCACGAAAAATGCCACCATCACTGCGTCGACCGTAAGCACCAATGTCAACGAACGTGAACGAGTAGTTAGC
Organism: Ophion ellenae; assembly: GCA_963210295.1. Classification (NCBI taxonomy): domain Eukaryota; kingdom Metazoa; phylum Arthropoda; class Insecta; order Hymenoptera; family Ichneumonidae; genus Ophion; species Ophion ellenae. The sequence goes on from OY723386.1 coordinate 23,164,590, forward strand.
ATCGCATATAGCAAGCAATACGATGCTGTGGTGATTTTTATAGTTGAAATACGATGAGCCAGCATTATCAGGACACTGCAACAAGGATGAAAATTAAAAACATGAAATTGTCAAATTATACTTTTATCAAATATATGTTACTCGTGTACCCGAATTTGTATATGCTTCCCGTCGATGGCGCCTATACAATGCTGAAATTGCCATTGCTCTTCGAACTCATGAGCAATTCTCAGCCAATCAGACGTGTCCAAAGGGTATGGTAGAACTTCCTTTTTGAGACAACTCCAAAGTGCTCTGCACGTTTTTGCAATTATGTTCGCTGTTGTTGTTTCCCCTACCAGATACTGGTAGGATATGGATGTGAAACAGTCACCGGTAGCTAAATATCTGTTGAAAAATTGTATTTAGTTTAATGTCTGTAGTCAATCGTTAAGCAGGAAAAAAATCTACAATCTTACCGTAGAGTTATTAGAAGTCGTGCAGCAGCAGAAATGGGCTCCCTCACTGCGTTCTGTTTTGTTATGAGAGGTCCAACTAAACATAGCAGCTCTTCGAATTGACTCGTTGACATCCGCAAATAATTTTCAAACTTATCGGCGTACGAGGAGAGTGTAGGAAAAACTGCTACAAAAAAGCCATGTTCCATTCGTAATTTATATAATGGGTGAACCCAAAAACGTTTTTGAGCACGTTCCTTTTTGTTTTTGCGCAACAAAATTTCGTTCACTACAAGAGCTACTAATACTCTTTGTCTCCGAATTTTCTGAATCCGTGCTCTGTGAGCAATCTGTTGACACTGATCAACCCACTTTTGATACTTGTAAACAAACATCTCGTCAATTTCCGAAAAAGCACTATTATATTTTTATTTTTATTTACTCCGATTTATTTCACTTGTATCACTAAACAACTGCCACTAAAGGAGGTTAGGAAAGCAGCTTTCGAGATCAATCCTGCAAGCAGCCATGTTGACGCTGCTATTCGACGCGGCGACTTGTCGCTACTTTTTTGAGTCGCGGGAAATTCAAAATAGGGTCACGTGACCAGATTTGTCGCTGCAAACGAGCGACGAGCGACTGCATGAGGCCGTACCTTTACGGCGATCACGATCCAAAAGCGTCCACGGAAATCCAGTTATTAGTGGTTGGTGGTTTCACCGCGTGCGTCGCTGCTCATCACCGAACCGAAATGAACTGAGCGACAAGACCGCAACCGAAGCGATCCGCCATCGATGATTCCCGCTTGTCATCCATGTTGGAATAAAGCGTGCGCGGACCGTGCGGACTAATGAATTTCACGATTAATAAAAAATAATTGTGTCTCGGTGTAAAATATATTTATCGTGATCTGCGGCGAAAACTATCGAAGGAGTGTTATGTATTTTCTGATGTTTATAAATAAATTTTGTTTGTTACGAACGAAAAGAAAACATATCGACTGAATTTCGGTATTTCGTTATTATTTTTTATCTGTGCAGTGTATAGTATCATAATATGGGAATATGATCTGTGATAATTTGTAAAGCTTTTGTCTGGATTAAAAAATTCTTATGAATTTTCTTGTGTCTGTAAATAAATTCTGTTACTGCTTCTACAACGAAGAAAAAATATTGTCTTAATTTCTTTATTTCGTTATTATTCTCTATCTGTACAGCGTATCATCAGTGTGAATATGATGTGCTTCAAAATTCGTATCAATTTTCTTGTGTCTATAAATGCATTTTGTTAGTTACTGGTTCCGCGATGGAAAAAAATATATTGTCTTAATTTCTGTACTTCGTTATTATTCTCTATCTGAACAGCGTATCATCAGTGGGAATTTGATGTGTGATAATTTGCAAAACCTCAGTCGTGATTGAAAATTCTTATCAATTTTTCTTGTCTATAAATGCATTTTGTTAGTTACTGCTTGCACATCAAAAAAAACCATATTGACTTAATTTCTGTATTTCTTTATTATTATTTATTTGTACAGCGTATTATCATATGTGAATATGATGTGCGATCATTTGTGAAAGTTTTGTCTGGATTCAAAATTCTCATGAATTTTCGTGTATCTAGAAATAAATTTTGTTTGTTACTACTTCTGCAACGGAAAAAAACATATTGACTTAATTTGTGTATTTCGTTATTATTCTTAATCTGTATAGCGTATCATAATGAGTGATAATTTATAGAAGTTTTGTCTAGATTCAAAATGCTTATGAATTTTTTTATGTCTATAAATGAATTTTGTTTGTTACTGCTTCCTCAGCGAAAAAAAAACATTGACTTAATTTCTGTATTTCATTATTATCCTTTATCTGTACAGCGTATCATGATGTCTGGTCATTTGTAAAAGTTTTGTCTGGATTCAAAATTCTCATGAATTTTCTTGGGTCCATAAATAAATTTTCTTTGTTGCTGCTTCTGCAATGAAAATAAACATATTGACTAAATTTCCGCATTTCGTTATTATTCTCCAAAACAATCTATATTATCTATATAAGACTTCCATCTATCTAATATATAGAAATTTCCCGCACCAACTGGTTTCACAATTAATTTGATCAAATTACCGTTCCATATGAAGAAGCAAAGGGTGCTTTTTGCATATCGTACGGCTCTGTTTTTACGATTAATTTGATCAAATTATCGCTGCATATGAAGTAGCAAAGGGTGCTTTCTGCATATTGTACGGCACTGGTTCGTTCCCAATTTCAATTCGGTTCGGTGGAGAGCAGCGCCACCCTTCTCATCTGGATTTCCATGGACGTTTCTTCAACACTGCGTTCGTACTCCTTACCTCTAGTCTTCTTGAGTGAACTGTGCATAAGGCAGCATGATACTTGAGAAGTAGGCTGCGTGCGAGAGAGATGCAAAATGATATATAGCCAGATCGCGCGCAAAAGTTACCCCCTCTCTAGCCTCTTACGCGCCCATCACACAATCATAGTAGCGCGTGTTCGTGAGCGAGCGACGCTCGGACATCTTCGGAAAGAGCCGAGCGCGCCGAAGTTTTCCGACCGCGCCTTCGGCAGCTACACCAACACATGGACGCCGAGCTCGTTCATTGGCGGCCAAGCCGAAACGAAGGCTTCGAGGGAAAAAGCAATCTGAGCACGACTCGCGCGTGACGTCACTCAACGGAACGCGCGAGGCTTTTAGACGATTTCAATGCTTATTTAGCTCTTGATTCTCTGCGTCATCAATGTATACAAAAAAATGTATCGGGCACCCTGGTCGCTTTTTTTTTAGTTTATACGTTAATTTAAATATAACAATAAATCCAAATTACAACTTATTTGTCTTCTAAAAAATTGTTTACACTCTACTCACACCCATCCTTATGCCAAATAAATTATAATTCATAAAAGTAAGCGGAAATATATTTATATTCGTATTATTATATTAATTCTCATACTTTCATCAAGCGATAAAGCATTATCCCCAAAAATAAGCCACATCCATCCGGCCGCGAATCGTAACTTACGAGAATGAATATAATAATACGACTATAAATATATTTCCGCGCTAGCAATTTTGGCAACTCCAAAGTCAACCGAAATAATCAACGGTTGAATTTGGACAGCTTTACAACTATAAAGTCGACCGTAAAAAAAATCCTAATGGTTGATTCAACGGTTGTTTAACCGCGCCCATTTTGTTTTCGCTGGATGGTTGTCTCACTCCGTCGCACAATCTGCTGCGGATATTCCCCCCCCCCCCCCCCCCCCCCAGTGTTTGATGACTCAATTCTCCGCAAATCATCAATTTAATTATCAAGACTGTATAATTTGATTAATCATTAAATATATTGCGTCGAGTCAACCATCCAATCAACCGCCGAGTTAACCATCGAGTCAACCATCCACAGAAAACGCATGATGGTCGACTTTCAAAGATGAACAATTGAGAAGCTGTCCAAATTCAACCGTTGAACTTTTACGTTGACTCAACTGTCTTGTACAACCGGTTGACCAGAATGACAGGGCGCTTACTTTTATGAATTACAATTTATTTGGCATAGAGACGGGTGTGAGTAAAGCGCAAACAATTTTTTAAACGATAAATAAGTTGTAATGTAGATTTATTATTACATTCAAATTAACGTACAAACTAATCAAATAAGCGGTCAGAGTGTGCGATAAATTTTTCGGCACTAAAAGATAACTAATAAAAATAATAATGATAACTTAATAAAAATAACTAAGCAAACAAGAATTAATAGTGATAATAATTTAAAAAAAAAGCACTGAGCGCGAGGAACGATCCTACGCTTCTGCGGACCGAAGCCAGGAACGCTACCAACGGGACCATCCCATCGCTTGTAGAATATACACTTTCTGGTACTGACGATTCGCGGCCGGATGGTTGATTGGCTTGCTTTTGGGGATAATGCTTTATCGTTTGATGAAACTATGAGAATTAATATAATAATACGAATATAAATATATTTCCGCTTACTTTTATGAATTATAATTTATTTGGCATAAGGACGGGTGTGAGTAAAGCGTAAACAATTTTTTAGAAGATAAATAAGTTGTAATTTGGATTCATAATTATATTTAAATTAACGTATAAACTAAAAAAATAAGCAATCAGGGTGCGCGATACATTTTTTTGTATACATTGATAACGCAGAGAATCAAGAGCTAAATAAGCATCGAAATCATCTAAAAGCCTCGCGCGTTCTGTCGGGTGACGTCACGCGCGAGTCGTGCTCACATTGCTTTTTCCCTTGAAGCCTTCGTTTCGGCTTGGCCGCACATGAACGAGCTCGGCGTCCATGTGTTGGTGTAGCTGCCGAAGGAGCGGTCGGGAAACTTCGGCGCGCTCGGCTCTTTCCGAAGATGTCCGAGCGTCGCTCGCTCACGAACACGCGCTACTATGATTGTGTGATGGGCGCGTAAGAGACCAGAGAGGGGGTAACTTTTGCGCGCGATCTCGCTGCACTGCTTGCTGGGATGCGTATTCGATCCTTTTCCATCTCTCTTACACGACATCGATACTCAGCTTCGTGCTCGAGGTTTTAGAGATAGTGGCGCCATCCCGGTCTGACCAAATTTTTGTAGCCACTTTGAAATGCACAGATCGGCCTCCTCCCACTCTAGCCTCCATGATACAGGTCTTGAAACTCGCTCAAAATTTCAGTGGTGGGGGATGGCCTCTTATTGAAGCACCGACTACTTCAACTCGTGACCACGAGGATCGCTGCTATTAAGTGATGCAGGCTGTGTAAGAGAGACGGAAATAGATTTCAAAACTAAACAAAACCCAAATATAACCGCTGATTCACGCGACCACACGCGACGTGCTCTACTTGTAAACTTGTAAAAATGGTGATATTGAAAAATGACTAAGTGGTGTATTGTCCCAACGTGTAAAACAGGCTCTCGGAGTGAAAAATCGAAACGCTCAGTGTTTCGGGTGCCGAGAGACTTGGCGGAATTAAATAAATGGGAGGCCGCGATACTGGGAGTTGGGAAATTAGAGCCGAGACACGTTGTGTGCGAAAATCATTTCGAACCGAAATATATTCATCAAGAATGGGATTGGAGTTGGCGTTGGAGCCGGGAACCAAACCGTTTCGGAAACTGCAAAGTAGAGATTATTGAAAATGTTTCTTGGGACATGCATTAAAATTTTTCGAAGAGGAAATAAAGAATTGCAAAAGAAGCACTGTTTCTTAAGTATTTGTTTCATTGTCAAGAAATACATCCTGCAAGTGTTTCGGTCTGGATTCCACTTCGGTCTGGAATAGTTTCCACTTTTTTTCGGGTCAATTGAAACAACGCGTAAAGACTATTTTTTTTATAAAAGCTAAAACATGTTTTTTTACAACCGAGCGCACAGGGATCGAACCCCTGAAAGCAGCATTACGATGCTTGCACCGAATCCCTCGACCTCACATTGACATCTATATAAAAAAAAAATTCATATTCGTTGTACCCACTTGGATAACTATAGTCTTTTGGTTTTTTTCAGGTTTACGATAAAGTTACTTTTAATTGTATTTAGGTCCATCATGCATTTTTGACATTGAATAGCATAATTTGCCTACACCAGCCAATTGTACAGCTAAGTTAGGTTCCTAAGAGCCAACAATCGATTTCCATCTCTCTCGCACAGCCTGCATCACTCTATCGCAGCGACACTCGTGGTCACTAGGCGAAAGGGCCGGTGCTTCAATCCGAGGACATACCCCCACCACCAGAGTTTCAAGACCTGTATGTAAGACCGTGATAGGGGGTAACTTTTGCGCGCGAACTTGCTGGGATGCGTATTCGATCCTCTTCCATCTTTCTTGCACGACATCGATACTCACTTTCCTTCTCGAGGTTTTAGAGATAGTGGCGCAATCCTTGTTTGACCACATTTTTGTAGCCAATTTGAAATGCACAGATCGGCCTCCTCCCACTCTAGCCTCCATACCAACGAACTTCGTCCTCTTTTTTACCCGATCTGGTAACCTTGTAGTGATTCCTGAACAATTTAAATTTTTGTAATATGTTACAGATGCCTTCAACTGAAGATGAATGGAGAACAACACCGACGTTATTTAAAGAACAATGGCATTTCAACAACTGTGTAGAATGTATGGACGGCAAGCACATTCGAATAGAAAAACCACCTGAAACTGGATCATTATTTTTTAACTACAAGGGAACATTCAGTGTCGTCTTATTTGCGGTTGTTTATGCAAATTATGAGTTTACGTATGTTCATACTGGCTCTAATGGAAGCATGTCTGATGGTGGAATACTGAAAAATACGAGATTTTATGAATAATTAGGGAATGGAGAGTTGGGACTGCCTGAATCCTTTTTGCTACCAGGCACAGATGTATCAGTACCATTCGTATTTTTGGGCGATAGTGCTTTTGCACTTGATACACGTGTCATGAAACCTTTTCCCGGAAGAGGCGTTTCAAAAGAGGAAAGGATTTTTAACTACAGGCTGAGTCGAGCTAGAAGAAGTGTTGGAAACACTTTTGGCATTCTTGCATCACGACTTAGGGTATTCAAGGGATCTATGCATCTTAAGCTCGAAAACATCGACGCAATTGTTTTAGCTAGTTGTGCATTGCACAATTTCTTAAGAAAAAAGTCTGAAACTTATTTAACCCTAAAAAGCGTTGACAGTGAAGACATCACAAATGTCACATTTACACCGGGTGAATGGCGTGAGAATGCTGAACCTCTAACGCCTCTCGAAAGATCTATTCAGAGGCCTTCCAACAAAGGGAGACGTGTAAGGAATATTTTAACTGAATTTTTCAATAATGCGGGAAGGATATCTTTTCAAGATAGGATGGTACATGGTGCCTCCAATAGTGAGTCAGTCAGTCAATAAGACGTCTTGCGCGCTTCGACTTTTACACGTACAAATGTTTGAAATAAAAGTAATTTTATATGTTCGATCATTAAATACGCTTCTTTTATTTATACCTACCCAAAATATAATAATAGTAATTGCTACACAAATGGATCTTTGTTAGTACACCTTTTTTATGATACACAAATTGATGTTACCCAGTCCATAAATCTAACAATAAACCCTCTGATCTGCTGTCGCACCTGATAGCTGTCGCACCTGAATTGTATAATCCGCCGTGTACACTACGGCTAGCCGGATTGAAGTCTATGAAAACCAAATTGTTATTTTACAAATTAGCTAAGCTTCGGACGGTTACACGCAAAATATTGTTTACAGGAACCTAATCTAATTTTACTGTACCCAGTTTTATTGGCATTGCCGCAATCTTGAATAATAAGGGTGCTTTTTCCCCATAGACTTCAACCCGGCTAGGTGTAATGTAATACAGTAGATTATACAATTCGGCTGCGACATAGCCACGTGGTCAACATTCATCAATAACTTATCAGAAAAACACTAATAGGTATATAAATTAGACTTACATTGTTACTCGAAAGTGTATCAACTCCGGTTCGTAGCTACGCATCTTTTTTGTCTAAAAAAGTTATGATATCAAAGTACCAAAGATTTGGTTTGTGCACCTCGTTTGCAGCAGATCCAGTACGTTTTTTTGAATCTTTGACCTGTACAAAAATTATTTATCATTGTATGTATTTCTTTATAATATATTTAAGAAATGTAGTACGATTCAAACTGAACGGAGCGTTCACCGATAGCATTGGTACTCTACACACATAATATATCTATCTCCATTTTATCAAAACTGCAAACTGTAGGTGCTCTGAACAGTACGCGACTGTATAAATATTATGTAATAAGTAAATAATAAGTATCTCACTTACTTTTTTTGCCTTTCATTTGTAAGACGATTTCAAATGTTCTATCTTTTTTTTTACTGATGCTACATTTGCATCGGGCTCAACTTGTTTGCATTTTGCAACCAAACTCTCCCAACCTGCGCTCTTTTGGTTGTTATCTGTATATTCCTCGCAACTTAGGCCCCAGAGACACGGTAGGTCTCTGTATAGTTCGATAAGTTCGGTTACAACTCTTCTCTCCTCTTTGTTATTTTCCGCCATCTTGCACGCGTGTGACCGACGTGCCGGTTAGACAGCGACTAACGTACTGGCGGTTGTAAACCGCCATCTACACGGTCGGCCACGACCTAATGCCTTCTGTTCGCCCTTGGTCACTAGCGCAGCTCTCATAACCAAGGACGCTGCAAAGTCGACCGAAATTTGGTCACAAGCAGTGCAGCCAGATCGCGCGCAAAAGTTACCCTCTCTCTAGTCCCCTGCGCGCCCATCACACAATCATAGTAGCGCGTGTCCGTGAGCGAGCGACGCTCGGACATCTTCGGAAAGAGCCGAGCGCCGTCGAAGTTTTCCGACCGCGCCTTCGGCAGCTACACCAATACATGGACGCTGAGCACGTTCATGTGCGGCCAAGCCAAACGAAGGCTTCGAGGGAAAAAGCAATCTGAGCACGTCTCGCGCGTGACGTCACCCGATGGCACGCGCGAGGCTTTTAGATGATTACAATACTTATTTAGCTCTTAATTCTCTACGTTATTAATGTATACAAAAAAATGTATCGCACACTCTGATCGCTTATTTTTTTAGTTTATACGTTAATTTAAATATAATGATAAATCTAAATCACAACTTATTTATCTTCTACAAAATTGTTTACGCTTCATTCACACCTGTCCTTATGCCAAATAAATTATAATTCATAAAAGTAAGCGGAAATATATTTATCTCCGTATTATTATATTAATTCTCATACTTTCATCAAGCGGTAAAGCATTATCCCCAAAAACAAGCCATTCATCCATCCGGCCGCGAATCGTCAGTACCAGAAAGTGCACATGTTCTGGAAGCGATGAAATGGTCCCGTTGGTAGCGTTCCTGCCTGTGGTTCGCAGGGGCGCGGGATCGTTCCCCGCGATCGGTGCTTTTTTTTTTTAATCATTATTACTATTAATTCTTATTTGATTAGTTATTTTTATTAGTTATCATTATTATTTTTATTAGTTATCTTTTAGTGTCGAAAAATGTATCGCGCACTCCGACCGCTTATTTGATTAGTTTGTACGTTAATTTAAATGTAATAATAAATCTAAATTACAACTTATTTGTCTTCTAAAAAATTGTTTGCGCTTTACTCACACCCGTCCCTATGCCAAATAAATTGTAATTCATAAAAGTAAGCGGAAATATATTGATATTCGTATTATTATGTTCATTCTCATATACTTTCATCAAGCGATAAAGCATTATCCCCAAAAACAAGCCATTCATCCATCCGGCCGCGAATCGTCAGTACCAGAAAGTGCACATATTCTTCAAGCGATGAGATGGTCCCGTTGGTAGCGTTCCTGGCTTTGGTTCGCAGGGGCGCAGGATCGTTCCCCGCGCCCGGTGCTTTTTTTTTAAATTATTATTACTATTAATTCTTATTTGATTAGTTATTTTAATTAGTTATCATTATTATTTTAATTAGTTATCTTTTAGTGTCGAAAAATGTATCGCGCACACCGACCGCTTATTTTATTAGTTTTTACGTTAATTTAAATGTAATAATAAATCTAAAGTACCACTTATTTATCTTCTAAAAAATTGTTTGCGCTTTACTCACACCTGTCCCTATGCCAAATAAATTGTAATTCATAAAAGTAAGCGGAAATATATTTATATTCGTATTATTATATTCATTCTCATACTTTCATCAAGCGATAAAGTATTATCCCCAAAAACAAGTCAATCATCTATCCGGCCGCGAATCGTAAGTGCCAGAAAGTGCATTTTTAACACAAGCGATAAGATGGGCCCGTTGGTAGCGTTCCTGGCTCCTATGGGGCGAATTGTTTATTCGAGAAATCATACAATGTATCCAAATGTAAACAAATCTGAACCTGCCACTTTTTTCCCAAGAAACGTCGCTCGCTCGTTTTTGTTTTTATATATCAATTTCAACGCCTCATACGAGAAAGCATGCTGTTTCGTCGTTATTCGACTGGATTTTTTCGACAGTCTCGTATTTCGTATTGTCTTCGTACCGATCGGAATAATAAAAAAAAATTTAACGTACGTAATTTGCGATTCGTGATTTTCGTGATACGCGTTTCGGGATTTTTGTGAACCGCGATCCGGGATTCTTGGTGCAACGCGATTCGTGATTTTCGTGATACGCGATTCGGGATTTTTGTTAACCGCGATCCGGGATTCTTGTGCAACGCGATTCGGGATTTTTGTGCAACGCGATTCGGGATTTTTGTGCAACGCGATTCGGGATTTTTGTGAACCGCGATCCGGGATTTTTTTGCAACGCGATTCGGGATTTTTGCGACACGCGATTTTTTTTACTCTGTGCCTCGTAACATTGGTGTTTTTATAATTATTTTTTTCTCATTTATTCGACATTTGGGTTGTGTTTTTTCAACTTTTGATTTTTCTCCTCATGGATGAGCCCACGGTAAAATAGCCGAAACTGGCTAAAAAGAAACATTTTCAACATCAATGGTACGATCAGCATCCAGAGTGGAAAAAATGGGTTCAGGCTGTTGCATCGCAACCTGATAAATTTTATTGCCTTGCGTGCGGAACAACGCTGTCATGTGGCAACTATGAGATAGAGAGGCATTCCAAGTCAGAAGTGCATGTGAAAAACATGAGTGTAATGGGTTCGGGGAACACTACGCCTTCTGCGTGTGTTCCGGAAGCAACTTGTACTCAAGAGAGTTTTTCAGCTGCCTCTGGTGCTGAATTTGACTTCAATGAACGAGTACAAGTTGCTAACATTCGTTTCGCGACTTTTTTGGCTGAGCATAATATTGCGATGACGGTCGCACCGGATATGCTCAGTCTATTTAAACTCATCGGTCAAGAGCCTGCTGTGTTGCAGGCTATGGCAGTCGGCAAAACAAAAGCAACCAAGCTAGTCGACCGGGTTGTTAGCGTAGTAGAAGCCGACCGAATAACGCGAGTACTACGCGAAAACAAATTTTCAATTCACGTGGACGAAACATCAGACTGTACAAACAATAAATGGATGTCGTTAATGGTCCGTTACGTAGAGCCAAGTACGCTGGCGGTAAGGACAGAATTGTTGACGATGCTTCATTTGAACGCGGCGAACTGTTCGCCCATTGAACTGTTCAAAGCGTTCAAAAATGAGCTTTTCCGGGAACAAATTCCCTTGCGCAGCATTCTCGGTCTCGCGTGCGATAACGCATCCGTAATGGTCGGTAAACATTCGTCGTTTCATACATTTCTGTCGGAAAATAACCCCGATCTCATAACGCAGCCGTGTATTTGCCATTCTCTCGCGTTGATTGCTAGCGCCGCATTCTCCGCGATTCCAAAAGAAATTGATCGTTTTATCAGAGGTATCGCGACCTTTTTGAACAACAGTCCGAAACGAACAGCAGTTTTTCGCGATTTCCAAGATAGCTTCCAGGATCATCCGGCTAAAATCACGAGATACGCAGAAACGAGATGGCTCTCACGCCATTCCGCCGTCGTCAAAATTATCGAAAATTGGCCGACGCTGATAGCATTTTTGGCTTATCAGTCATTGGAGAAGGCCAAACAAGCAGAAGAACTTCTCGAGGTTGCAAAAAATCCGGTAACTAAAGCTTATCTTCTTTTTTGGATTCGCACTCGAATCTTTCAACAAATACAACGCGTACTTTCAAAGCGAAGAAACTTTAATGCATCGTCTGCAACCTTCTTCAAAGACGATGCTTGTAGAGATCCTCCAGAAGTTTCTCAAACCCGCTCTGTTACAGCCGGCAATATTTGACGTTCATGCTGGCAATATCAAGTTCGAAAAGTGCGCGAATCAGCGCGCAGTGATTGATATTGATATTGGGGATGATTGCAAAGAATATTTGGCGGATGTACAGAGCAGAGGGTCTCCACAAGCCGAAGTCGACACGTTCCGCCAAAACTGCCTTCGGTTTTACGTCACGGCTTCGAGTCAAATTCGCGAAAGACTCCCCTTCGACAACGAATTTTTGAAGAATTTAACGGTATTCGAAAAGGGCCCCGCGTTATTAGATGCGGATCGCGAGTCGACCGTTGCGCGCGTATTGTTCGTTTGTCGTCAACTTCGCGTTTCCGACGAAATAAAAATTCGCAACGAATGGCACTCCTTGTACGAAGAGAACAGTCATCAGAAGGAAGAATGGTGTAAATTGTCATTCGACGAGATGTGGATGGCAATTTGCACTGTTACCAATTCTGCCGGTATTCTCCGGTACGAAACTTTGCGTTTATTGCTGGGTATGGTGAGGACATTGCCTCATTCGAATGCTGCGGCTGAAAGAGCGTTCTCTCTCATCCCAGACACAAAAACAAAGAAAAGGAACTGCCTCAGTTCGAGTATGCTCAACTCAATCTGCGTCGTAAAGTTGGCTTTGAGAAGTAGGGGGACAGTGCAACCACAATGACGATAACTCAAGACCATCTGTCTCTAATGAACCCGGAAAATTTATACAGTGAGGCTGGGAAGAAACCAAAAGAAAAGCTCCAAGTCCGAGCATACGACCAGGACGATGACTGGGACGTTTACAACTTTCCGGGGTAAATGAATATTTTCTCACAGGAAAATAAGAAGTGATCTTAGTGCAATATTCACGAAAAATGTTAATAAAGTGTTCATTTCAATAATTTTTGTGCAATCGATGAAAAACTTGGACTTGGAGGTTTCTTTAACGTTTTTTTTTCGTCGTGGATTATACCTCTTGGGGACACCACGTTAAAAAAAATGCGTACCATTGTACTTTACCTCACGGGTGACGTGAAAAGAAGTACAAAACGTGGCATTTTTGTATGTTTTTACGTTTACAGGTAATTTTGATTGTAATAGGGTGAATTGTTTATTTGTGAACACTCACCATTGACAGAACAAAAAAATTTTAATCGTAAAACATCATGAGCTGTTTTCTTATTTTCAGAATAATGTTCTTTCAATGAGCATGTTTCACGAATAAACAATTCGCCCCATACAAAAAGAAATTAATAATTTAAAAAAAAAACAGAAAAGTACTGAGCGCGGGGGACGATCCCGCGCCCTTGCGGACCGAAGCCAGGAACGCTACCAACGGGACCATCTTATCGCTTGTGTTAAAAATGCACTTTCTGGCACTTACGATTCGCGGCCGGATAGATGATTGACTTGTTTTTGGGGATAATACTTTATCGCTTGATGAAAGTATGAGAATGAATATAATAATACGAATATAAATATATTTCCGCTTACTTTTATGAATTACAATTTATTTGGCATAGGGACGGGTGTGAGTAAAGCGCAAACAATTTTTTAGAAGATAAATAAGTGGTAATTTAGATTTATTATTACATTTAAATTAACGTAAAAACTAATAAAATAAGCGGTCGGAGTGCGCGATGCATTTTTCGACACTAAAAGATAACTAATTAAAATAATAAAGATAAATAATTAAAATAACTAATCAAATAAGAATTAATAGTAATAATAATTAAAAAAAAAAGCACCGGGCGCGGGGAACGATCCCGCGCCCCTGCGAACCAAAGCCAGGAACGCTACCAACGGGACCATCTCATCGCTTGAAGAATATGTGCACTTTCTGGTACTGACGATTCGCGGCCGGATGGATGAAAGGCTTGTTTTTGGGGATAATGCTTTACCGCTTGATGAAAGTATAAGAATTAATATAATAATACGGAGATAAATATATTTCCGCTTACTTTTATGAATTATAATTTATTTGGCATAAGGACGGGTGTGAATAAAGCGTAAACAATTTTGTAGAAGATAAATAAGTTGTGATTTAGATTTATCATTATATTTAAATTAACGTATAAACTAAAAAAAATAAGCGATCAGAGTGTGCGATACATTTTTTTGTATACATGAATAACGTAGAGAATTGAGAGCTAAATAAGTATTGTAATCATCTAAAAGCCTCGCGCGTGCCATCGGGTGACGTCACGCGCGAGTCGTGCTCAGATTGCTTTTTCCCTCGAAGCCTTCGTTTGGCTTGGCCGCACATGAACGTGCTCAGCGTCCATGTATTGGTGTAGCTGCCGAAGGCGCGGTCGGAAAACTTCGACGGCGCTCGGGTCTTTCCGAAGATGACGGAGCGTCGCTCGCTCACGGACACGCGCTACTATGATTGCGCGATAGGCGCGTAAGAGACTAGAGAGGGGGTTACTTTTACGCGCGATCTGGCTGCACTGATCCCTGGTAGCAATGTCTTGTTTCTTTTTTATTAAGCATATACGAATTAAATATCATAAATAATGCCTGAACAGTCGAGAATAGCTAAAGCGAGAGTAAGTTCGAAATTTTCTGAATATAAAATGAAGAAAAAAAAATTGATTCACCGGGTATCGAACCCGGACCGTAAGCATCGTTAATCCGCCACGGTGCCAACTCAGCCACAACGCTCATTGCAGATAGAGAAACATTTATGATATACCTTTATCCATAATGTTTACTGTTGAAAAAAAATGTCGAAACAATCGCGGCAAAGGCTCAAGATTTCTTTTTGAACCTTCCACGGTCGTTTCGGCGTTTTATTTTTCAACGCGGTTCGTCGTTAATTTTTTTAACCCGCATTTTCGGCATAAACGGGCAACCGAGAGAAAACAATGATCTCGATACATGTTTTTCACTTTGAAATTCATTCAATGCAACGGAAAACCTCGCTCCGTTCGCCTGTCGAGCGCGCGATTGGCGAGGGGCAGAGACTTTTCCTCCTCCGAGCTACTCACTCGTGTTCTCGCTGACTGCGATACCGACTTGAGCGGTGATCCGCCGATTCGTGATTTCCTCATGACGGTTCAGAAAAAAACGCAAAAGAAAGAAAATATCTCAAAGTCAAACTCAAAATGGCGGCGATACAGCCCATCTAGAAAAACGTGTTTTTTTTTACAAATAGCTTCACGGGAGAACGATTTTCTCGTAAAATATAAGACCCGAACCAAAAACCAAAAAATGATAATTTATACATTATTAGCTATAAGACTACCTAGAAATTTGCTTTCAAATTTTCAAAAAAATAGCGCACTTTGAAGGAAATAAATCGATTTTTTGCCCAAAAAAGCAGTAAATTGTTTATAAAAAAAAAGTTTACATTTAATTTAAAAAAACGGCTACGTACTCCCATAGAGAATGTAATTGTGAAGCTGCTATCAAAATTTCAAATCGATGCATGCAAAGGTGGTCAGCAATCCGTCTTCCGAGATTGAAAAAAGTGGTTTCGAGAAAAACGCGTCTAAAGTTGTACGAGCAACTCAGCGCGCACTCCGAGGCGCTGCGGCCATATCGATAATTGAACCTTTAAATAAAAAAAATCGCTATAGGACCAATTGCATATTGTTTTTATGACACCAAAGTATTGTCAGGCAAGAAAACGTCTTTCCAAAATCCTAGAGTGGTCCCTTAACACGAATGAGGGTTAGGTACATCATTTGTGATCGGTCTTAGATTGCACCCATGTTTAGCGTATATCTATATGCATATAGGTGCCGGAGCACCCCAGCGCCATCATTTCTCGTTCTCGTTTTGGGGACGAGTTGAAAGGCCTCTCTGAACCTCCTGGTATCTAGGCTCCATGACGAACACGATCACGGTCTTACATACAGATCTGACTCCGGCGGTAGTGCGGGTAGGCACCCTCAGCGGTTCTGTTTTTCATTTCGATTTCTGCCGCTTGGTGCGTGACGGCAACGGAAAGTAGTGGTGCGACGAAGAGAGAAATAGCTCTTCTGTCCTTTTCCCTCCTGAACGCCACGCCCTAACTTAATTTACCGTACTGTCGTGTAAACTGCATAATATACAAAACCAATAAAAAAATGTGTTGATTAAAAAAAAGATGACTACTTTCATCTAAAAAAAACTACAAACTTGTTGAATACATTAATTCATACCAGCACATATTACGACGATTTACGTCCTTTTTTCTCGAATGTCTCACAATACATCGTTCTTCGAAATGTTTTTCGCACACGTACTGAGATTCTTTCAGTCCCGGACGTCCCGGAATAGCATCGAGCCATTTTTTGTATCGTTCGACGTTTCTGGGCACGCGAAACGCGGAGCATTTCTGCTTCCAATTTTCGTACCCCGTTTTACAATTGCGAACCGCGCAACCCTTATCCATTTCTCATTTTTTTCGCAAACACTACCAAAAAAGATTCACACTTATGCGTAAAAACACGATACAAAATGTATCACGGTAAATCGCGTAGAACCTTCTGGTATATGGTCGCAAATAAAGGTTATTTCCACAATCGCGCCACAAAACCATACCTAAACACCTTGGGCCCATTTGCCGCTAAGAGGTAAGGGGGAATCTACTTCCCCTTTCTAGTAGCGACGCGTACCGGCGCCTAGTGAATCAAAAAGTGAAGCCGATAAGCGCGCCCACCCCCACCACGAAAATTTAGCTTCGCTGCACGACCTGTATGTAAGATCGTGACCACGATATGGTAGGTACGCTTGACCACTACGTGGCATTGCTGTTGAAGGGTACGGTTTGACAAGGACAGAATAGCTTCTGTCTGTCTCTCTCACTCTCCTGATGAAGGCGCGTGCGTTGTCCACCGTGCCCCTAATCCAGTTTAGCGCATATTTGATTGGGATGCGAATTTTAAAAAACAAATAAACAAATAATAAGCTTACTGAAGACCAAATTGATTGACATAAACCATCATAATTACGGTCATCTGCATATCATATAACGATTCTGTAGAACCAACCAGCTATGCTGAGCATAAACGATCTTTATACCACATTACCAAGTCGTAGTTTGGCTAAATGGTTCGCACCAAGTTTGGAAACTCCAAATTCGATTCTGAAACAAGTTTATTTTTATTTGCAGGAAAGAAAATGGTTTATTCATTCAGGTGCATTAAACACTTCTTTGTTACATTTATTTGTCCCTTTCTTTTTGTATACGTATTATTGGCATATTTGAATAATTCGATTGGTCGGGTAAGCTCTTTTTCAGTTTTTACAGTCTTCAGATTAATTAATGGCGGTAAGTAAAAATTATGTTCATAATGTACATTCCCAAATTAAATGAATATTTGTTTTGCAATTATTGACCTATTTTGTTTTGGGTTTTTCTGCATTAGTAAAAATGGTATTAATAGGGTAATTATCTTCTTCAATTTTACCAGTATATGGCGATGTATTTTTATTTGATTATAGACGAGAAATCAATTAACTGTTAAATATTCGAGTTCGTTAAAGAAATACTCGAAGAGCATGAGGTGACACACGGACCGAGGTTGTGGTTCACGTGACAATACGGGAAATAATGAGCGGCAAGGCGGGAAGGATGGAATCCCAGATGACCGCGGGTGAGGGGGGGGGGTACCCTCCGATAGCAGCGACGCATGTGGCGGCTAGCGGAATAAAACATGGATCGCTCAACGTAAGGAGACTATAGGGAAGGAGTCCGATCTCCGTATTCTGGCGCGTCCGTAAAAGTAGGACAAAATGGGATTCCGCATAAGCGGCGCTGGGGAAGTTAGTCATTGTGTGCTATATATACATGTATGTTTTGCGCATGCGGGATCAGCTGTCTGTGTTGTTGTTAGCTGTCACCCGGCTGAAAATATTTATTTTCTTAAACTTGATTCGTGTAATCAATCAATTTCGTGTAGCTGTACTAGTGCCTTAGGATGTCTCTACATTTAAGTCGTAGCGCAATAAACCACGTAATTATGAAAAAACCCTAACAAATGCCATAACAATTTATATCCAACGTAAATATACATTACATTCAAATGTGGTCAGGTGGCCGAGATTATAGTGTGTAAAATATGTAGAAAATGTCAGCAACTGGGACATGCGAGTGTAAATTGCAACCTCACATACGACTGCGTCAAGTGTAGCTTCACACGAAAACGGAAATCACACTTTAAATAACTCATCAGATAAACAGCTCCACCGCTGTGCAAATTGCAATAACCTAGATCACCCAGTGATCATAAGTGATGCCTATACTACAAGGTCATATACAAACGCTCATAAAGTGAGAGACATTAGAGAACAACAACTCATTGAAAGAGTTGAAGTAATGAACCCGAAAGTCACATCGGAAATATCCTTTGCATAAGCTATGGCACTACGCGCAGCGACAGTAGGAACACAGACATTCGCTACGCCGTAGCGAGCATCATCCGCAGCATTACAAGACTCACGCGTGTTCTCGTTGTGCAAATTGCATACAAACAATCTTAGTGCACGATAGGTGTTTTTTTCCCAAGCGTCAACAAATAGCCGCTATGACAGTCAGTTTCACCCTGTGCACTGGCTGTATTACTATATTTTTAATACACTACGGACACGGACGACGCCTGCAGGCCACATTTAACACCACGCTCTTGGGTCAAATTTACGGACGTTTCTTATACCAGATATAAGTAGGGAGATATGCAACGCTCCCTTCAAGCTATGTGAACTTGGTGATTCGACTTTGGATTCCTGTATTTTTTTTGCGTCAATCGTTTGTGAGTCATTTGTGGTTGATTGTGAGAACAAGTAAAACGTTTGTGAGTTTGTGAGATGAGTCGTTAGTTAGAAAATGAGCGTCAAAAATTACCGGTTAGTTAGCGACTTGACTTTGACTTTTCGATTTTTTTTTTTAATCGTTTGTAAGTCATTTGTGGTTGATTGTGAGAATAAGTAAAACGTTTGTGAGATCAGCCTTTAGTTGAAAAATGAGAGTTAAAAATGACCGGTAAGTTGGCGACTCGACTTTGACTTTAACATTTTTTTTAAATCGTTTGCGGGTCGTTTGTGGTTGATTGTGAGATTAATTAAAACGTTTGTGAGATCAGTCTCGGCGGTGAAAAAGAGACATGTAAACAACGGGAACGTTACCGATTCGACTGTTACTTTTGCACTTGTGTTTATAAATTGTTGGTCGTTTGTAGTTGGTTGCGCCCACAATTTGAAGGATTGTACGATTAGAGGTTTCCAAGTAAAACGTAAAAACATATGTGGAAAAATTCTCGATGAACGGTTATATTACCCAAACAAGTCAGCACCGAAACATTCATTTTTATTGTATTTCTATATCACGAAGAAGTTAATCGATGTCAAACTGTTAACGAATATTTTAATTAGAACATTTCGTGAGGTCAGTCATTAGTTGAGATATAATAGTGAAAGATTACCGTAAAATTAGCGAGTCGACTTTGACTTTTCGATTAAAAAAAAATCGTTTGTGAGATGACTTTTGATGGAAAAATAAGGCTTAATAGTGACTGGTAAGTAAGCGACACGGCTTTGGCATTTTCAAATTTAAACGGTTGTGATTGATTTTGACAATAATTAAAACGTTTGTAAGATAATCGGTTTCAAAATGAAAAGTAAAACATTTTTGCCAAACCTCTTTTCCCATGATCATATAACCCAAACACACAGGCCAACACAGAAAAATGCTATTTTTCCATTCTTTATATGACGAAGAGCTTAATTGACGTCAAATTGTTAACGAATGTTTTAATTAGACACTTTTAATACACTTTTCGGATCAGCGGCTCAACGTGAGAAAATTTGCAATTGTTTTGAATAAGTTATTGAAAAATAATGAAGAGCAGACAAAAATTACCAGCGGTGAACTGAACAACTGAACTGCGTTTTTTGTAATTTTAATGGGTTGTGGTTTGCTGTACGTGTAATTAACACGGTTTTTGTCGTTGACGAAGATTTCAAATAGAACGTTAGGGGCCTATTTACCCGTAAATAAACAACCAAAAACAAAGAATTCAACTATTTTGATTTTTCTATCCTTTTTTTAATTGTGCTTAATGAAATATAAATTAAAACACTTTTCGGATTAGCGGCGCAACGTGAAATAGTTTGCTGAATTGTTTTGATTTTCATTGAAATTCGGAATCTTCGAATTTTTTATCGAAATTCTGATCGAAAATTGTTTTATCGAAATTTTTATCGAAATTCTTGTGGGAAAGTTCTTTATCCGACTAATGGTCTCTGCACACTGTCCGCGATTTGTGATGAGCGATGTCCAATGGGACATCAGGGACCTCAGGTATTCCAGAAACCACCTGGTAAAGTGAAGCTCCCTTAGGATATCGCCGATCGTTCGTCGCAAATCATGCGTGTGTGCAGAGGCCATAAGAGCGTCCGCACACTGCGCGCGATTTGCGACGATCGATGAGCGATATCCAATCAGAGCTATGGTATTAAAGATAACCCCGAGGAGAGTGAAGCTCCCATTGGGTATCGCTCATCCCAAATCTCATGCAGTATGCCGGTACCATTATGGCCTCTGCACACTGCGCACGATTTGCGATGAGCGATGAGCGAATGAGTGCTCAGGCATTCCAGAAACCCCCTGGGAAAGTGAAGCTCTCATTGGATATGAAGTGAAGCGTCCATCGCGCGCAGTATGCAGAGGCCATTAGCTTTTGATCTGGCATGAGCGAAAAATTACAGAGTGAATGACGAAGTTGACACATTTTCGGAAATGGTTCAGTTACAGCTTATTTATTTATTTACGTTTCTAATCTGAAAATTGTACATAACTGTTTTCATACATTATTGCCTCTCATAGACGAATATTTGTTTCGAGGAATGTTGTTTTTGTGTATTTTTACCGAAGATTCCAATGGAAATGGAATCAGAATATCAAATTAGAAAGCCAATAAATTAACAGAGAAGCAATGTGGATCTTCCTTACCCAATTTTCCAAGATTATTCACTAATATTACATTACAAAATAAAATTCGAATTAATGCATAATTTTACAATGATTTACTCCTCTCGATGAAATTCGAGTCCCATTGATGTATTAGGGACATATCCCTGAGAAAAGGGCGCATACTGATAGAGTCGACGATGACTGCGAGGAAGATAGCTATGTCGCAAATTCCAAGTGTTCTCGTTAACCCACCTGAAAGAAGCAAAATAAATACTTTTAGGGCTGTAAATGTAAAAACAAAGTATTTCTCCTCGTTTGCTTGAAATGTAATCCGTCTGTGAGAAATCTGTCTTGTAAGGTTATGGTCGACCGAACCTTAGATACATCACCTAAAGGTCTATTATACCCACGGTTTAAAAATTTCGTCTAAGTTCTTGAATCTTGAACATAGATAGATAGATTTATTAGTGCGCTAGGACCAAGCAGGGTCCTCTGGCACGTAATCCTTATATTGCATACTTCTTACAGGAAAAAATACGACAAATAAACGAAAAACTCGATACAAAAACAAAAATATGTAAATCTACATAGACATTTACGGATTCATTTTTGTAATCGTTTGGTGATCGCACCGTTTTACATACATTGTAACACTAGTGGTGGGGGATGGTTCCCTTGCCGAAGCCGTCCGCTAGGGTCCACGCATTCTCGTTGTAGCCTAACCTGAGAATCTAAATATCCCACAAGTTATTAGAAATCGAATAGTATTCCTATTCAAATAGAAATGCATAAACTTATAAACTGACGCGTATAACTCAGAAAATCTATCCAGTAATTAATTGGCAAATAGTTCATGAACCCTACCATTGAAATCCAAGCGAATTTCATAGGGATACACTAATTTTGTTCTGTCATGCATAAAATAGATTCTGGGTGAATGGCTTGATGCCTGGTTAAAAAGTTTGTTATCTTCGGTTCAATTCGCATGCACTGGTTTTTCTTTACTGCGTATATAGCTGGAGAAATAGAATGCAAATTTTAGTAAATTGTGAATGGCACGTATAATTGAGGTTAATTTCTTAATTAGGCGCAGACAATAGAGGGCTGTAATTGGTCACCAATGGATCCAACGGAATGGAGAGCCGTGATATTTTATTTCTTTATGTTCTCTTCGCCATTTCGTTTTAATAGATATTAGAAAAAAGATTATCGTTTGGTAGTGATTGTTAGCTTAATGGTAACGTTTGGTAGTTGATGCCTTAATTACGTCGATAGAAAAACCATCTAGGTTTAGACGTAGACGATAGAGGGCTATAATTGCTGATGGGTCTACCAGACTAGGAAGCACTGATATTTCGGTTTCGTGATGTTTTCTTCGCCTCTTTCGTTCAATTAAGTTTCAAACGGAAGATAATCGTTTGATAGTGATTAGTAGCTTAATTATAATGAGGGCTGTGATTGGTCGCTGATGGATCCAACGGAATAAAAAGCAGTTATAATTTAATTCTTCTATACGTGTCAGCGAGAATACGTATTTTTTCGATCGGCGGAATTAAGGAATTGACCGTCAAATGTTACAATCAAAATAGCAATTATCACTGAACGGTTACCTCCTAATTGCGAGTTATCGGAACGAATTAGTGCATCAATAAAAAGACTGAAATATTATTGGTTCTTATTTGATTTGATCAACCATGCCGTGTCCATTACAGACCTCTATCGCATGAGCCTAAACCTCCATGGTTTTACGATCGGTATAATTGGGAAATCAACGACCACACGTTATAATTGAATTACAAATTACCACCAAACTATTATTTCTTGTTTGAGACTTATTATAACTAAATTAGCGAAAAAAACATAATTAATCGGAATACCACTGCATCCTATTCCGTTAGATCCATCGGCGACTAATTATAGCCCTCTACCGCATACGGCTAAACGTAGGCGGTTTTTCGATTGGCGTATTTAATGAATGAACTATCAAATCTAATCACTACCCAGATAGACAAACGTGCTGTGAAAAAATGAGAAACAGAATAACAACAGCAACTTGACGTTACGAAACGCAAATTCATGATGTAAATATTGTAGAGTTTGCTTCCGAATTGAGCTGCAAACTAACGACACGTACATAAATTTGACGGTCTAGTTGCGAAGAGGAGCATCGTAAAGTTGCCTACAAAATTGACAAGTGAATGATACCCTTTTTGCAGCAAATGCTAACAATACGAGTATGGCAACAGGACAGCACGATATGTCGCTATGCTATATACAAAAATCAGAAACGAAAAAACAGCAAACGAACAGCAACGGGACGGCACGGTGTGCCGTTCGGTTTTAAGTTTAGTTAGGGCACGGTATTCTCACACTCGCTATTCGCACAGTCAGTAATGTGCTCACAACACAAGTATGGCATCAGGAAAGCACGTCATGATGCTATGCTATATCAAAAAATCAGAAACGAAGAAACAGCAAACGGACGGCAAAGCGGCGGCACGTCGTGCCGTTCGGTTATAGGCTCAATTAGGGCACGCTATTGCGGCAACGAAGCGAGGAATTGATGGGGAACTGTCGCGGCGAGTTAAAAGCTTGTTTCGAGCACGCTGGGACGCATCTGCGACGGCACAGGAACGGCACGCTGTTGTCGCGTGTTTGGAGTAATAACGCGTGCTGCATTGCCGACAGCCGGATAGCATATCGACGGCAAGCTGTTTCGAACCAATGGCAGCTGACCCCAGGTGTTCTTGTGAAATTAATATCGGTCCATCTGATCTGATCCCGTCGTACTACTTTTTTAACCTATCTATGTGCTTAACGCGACGTACTTTACGCACGTCGAAAAAATAAATTTAAGAAATTAATAGATAATAAATACACTTGGAGGGTTAATAATTTATTGGAAAAATGATGAATTCTACTTAATTTTATTCCTTTAATTTAGACGCAAAATTAGATTCTCAACTTACGTGGGGTCGGCTGCCATTGCTTCAAAACAGCGTGCCGTCAATATGCTGTCCGGCTGTCGGCAATGCAGCACGCGTTATTGCTCCAAACACGCGACAAAAGCGTGCCGTCCCTGTGCCGTCGCAGATGCGTCCCAGCGTGCTCGAAATGCGCCTTTAACTCGCCGCTACAGTTTGTCACCAATTCCTCGCTTCGTTGTCGCAATAGCGTGCCCTAATTGAGCCTACAACCGGACGGCACGACGTGCCGTCGCTTTGCCGTTCGTTTGCTGTTTCTTCGTTTCTGATTTTTTGATATAGCATAGCATGGAGGCTAGAGTGGGAGGAGGCCGATTTGTGCATTTCAAAGTGGCTACAAAAATGTGGTGAGACCGGGATGGCGCCAGTATCTCTAAGACCTCGAGCAGGAAGCTGAGTATGGATGTCGTGTAAGAGAGATGGAAGAGGATCGAATACGCATCCCAGGAAGCAGTGCAGCGAGATCGCGCGCAAAAGGTACCCCCTCTCTGGTCTCTTACGCGCCCATCACACAATCATAGTAGCGCGTGTCCGTGAGCAAGCGACGCTCGGACATCTTCGGAAAGAGCCGAGCGCGCCGAAGTTTCCCGACCGCTCCTTCGGCAGCTACACCAATACATGGACGCCGAGCTCGTTCATGTGCGGCCAAGCCGAAACGAAGGCTTCAAGCAGGGAGGCTAGAGTGGGAGGAGTCCGATCTCTTATGGAGAGACTTGAAAAAAGTGGCTACAAAAATGTGGTCAAACTGGGATGGCGCCACTATTGCTAAGACCTCGAGAAGTGAGCTGCGTGTGACAGAGACGGAACAAGTAAATAATGAGAAGTGAGCTGTGCATAAGGCAGCATGACACTTGAGAAGTAGGCTGCGTGCGAGAAAGATGCAAAGTGATATATAGCCAGATCGCGCGCAAAAGTTACCCCCACTCTAGCCTCTTACGCGCCCATCACACAATCACAGTAGCGCGTGTCCGTGAGCGAGCGACGCTCGGACATTTTCGGAAAGAGCCGGGCGCGCCGAAGTTTCCCGACCGCGCCTTCGGCAGCTACACCAACACATGGACGCTGAGCACGTTCATGTGCGACCAAGCCGAAACGAAGGCTTCGAGGGAAAAAGCAATCTGAGCACGACTCGCGCGTGACGTTACCCGACGGAACGCGCGAGGCTTTTAGATGATTTCAATGCTTATTTAGCTCTTGATTCTCTGCGTTATCAATGTATACAAAAAAATATATCGCGCACCCTGATGGCTTATTTTTTTAGTTTATACGTTGATTCAAATATAATAATAAATCCAAATTACAACTTATTTATCTTCTAAAAAATTGTTTACGCTTTATTCACACCCGTCCTTATGCCAAATAAATTATAATTCATAAAAGTAAGCGGAAATATATTTATATTCGTATTATTATATTAATTCTCATACTTTCATCAAGCGATAAAGCATTATCCCCAAAAACTAGCCAATCATCCATCTGGCCGCCAATCGTCAGTACCAGAAAGTGCATATTCTACAAGCGATGAGATGGTCCCGTTGGTAGCGTTCTTGGCTTCGGATCGCAGGGGCGCGGGATCGTTCCCCGCGCTTAGTGCTTTTTTTAAAATTATTATTACCATTAATTCTTATTTGATTAGTTATTTTTATTCGTTATCATTATCATTTTAATTAGTTATCTTTTAGTGCCGAAAAATTTGTCGCGCACTCCGACCGCTTATTTGATTAGTTTGTACGTTAATTTAAATGTAATAATAAATCAAAATTACAACTTATTTATCTTCTAAAACATTGTTTGCGCTCTACTCACACCCGTCCCTATGCCAAATAAATTGTAATTCATAAAAGTAAGCGGAAATATATTTATATTCACATTATTATATTCATTCTCATATACTATCATCAAGCGATAAAGCATTATCCCCAAAAACGAGCCAATCATCCATCCGGCCGCGAATCGTACCTTACGAGAATGAATATAATAATACGACTATAAATATATTTCCGCTTACTTTTATGAATTACAATTTATTTGGCATAGGGATGGGTGTGAGTAAGGCGCAAACAATTTTTTAGAAGATAAATAAGTTGTAATTTACATTTATTATTACATTTAAATTAACGTACAAACTCATCAAATAAGCGGTCGGAGTGCGCGATAAATTTTTCGACACTCAAAGATAACTAATTAAAATAATAATGATAACTAATAAAAATAACTAATCAAACAAGAATTAATGGTAATAATAATTTTAAAAAAAGCACCGAGCGCGGGGAACGATCCTGCGCCCCTGCGGACCGAAGCCAGGAACGCTACCAACGGGACCATCCCATCGCTTGTAGAATATGCACTTTCTGGTACTGACGATTCGCAGCCAGATGGTTGATTGGCTTGTTTTTGGGGATAATGCTTTATCGCTTGATGAAAGTATAAGAATTAATATAATAATACGAATATAAATATATTTCCGCTTACTTTTATTATTAATTTATTTGGCATAAGGACGGGTGTGAGTAAAGCGTAAACAATTTTTTAGAAGACAAATAAGTTGTAATTGGGATTCATAATTATATTTAAATTAACGTATAAACTAAAAAAATAAGCGATCAGGGTGCGCGATACATTTTTTTGTATACATTGATAACGCAGAGAATCAAAAGCTAAATAAGCATTGAAATCATCTAAAAGCCTCGCGCGTTCCGTCGAGTGACGTCACGCGCGAGTCGTGCTCAGATTGATTTTTCCCTCGAAGCCTTCGTTTCGGCTTGGCCGCACATGAACGAGCTCGGCGTCCATGTATTGGTGTAGCTGCCGATGGCGCGGTCGGGAAACTTCGGCGCGCTCGGCTCTTTCCGAAGATGTCCGAGCGTCGCTCGCTCACGAACACGCGCTACTATGATTGTGTGATGGGCGCGTAAGAGGCTAGAGACGGGGTAACTTTTGCGCGCGATCTGGCTATATATCATTTTGCATCTCTCTCGCACGCAGTCTACTTCTCAAGTATCATGCTGCCTTATGCACAGTTCACTTCTCACTATTTACTTGTTCCGTCTCTGTCACACGCAGCTCACTTCTCGACGTCTTAGCAATAGTGGCGCCATCCCAGTATGACCACATTTTTGTAGCCACTTTTTTCAACTCTCTCCATAAGAGATCGGACTCCTCCCACTCTAGCCTCCCTGTAGCATAGCATCATGACGTGCTGTCATGATGCCATACTTGTGTTGTGAGCACATTACTGACTGTGCGAATAGCGAGTGTGAGAATACCGTGCCTTAACTAAGCCTACAACCGAACGGCACTTTGCCGTCTGTTTTCTGCTACCGTATGTTTTAAATTTGATATGTTCTTGCTACAAAAATGGGCCTCAATTATTATTGAACAGCAATGGCACGGTGTGCTGTATTTATTATCTCAACGCGCCACTACTTTTATATGTTGTGTTGCTGCTAACAGCCCCAACGGCGTATCACTGTTTTGTCGCATATTTGACAGCATTTAACGTAATATTGTGCTGTCACAATAAAGCTTAATGCGGCGGCAAAAGATACCATATAGCGAAATCATCATTGTATTTCGTGCTGCCCTGTTGCTGTTACGTTGCCGTAAAATGTCTATCTAGGTACCGACCGATTATCTTCAGACTGAGTAGAAAAAAAATGATGAAGAAAACATAAAGAAATGAAAATATCACCGCTTTCTATTCCGTTGGATTTATCAGCAATTGATTACGATTCTCTATCACCTGCGCCTAAACGTAGGGGTGATTTTCGATCTGCGTAATTAAGGAATTAACTACCTAAGATTATCATTGAGCTACCATTCACTACCAAACGAATATCGTCTCTTTTAAGACTTATTAGAGCGAGATCGGTGAAGCAAACCTAATAAAATCAAAATATAATTGCTTCGTATTCCGTTGGATCGCCCAGCGACCAATGACGGCTCTCTTTCACCTGCGTCCAAACGTCGATGGATTTTCGATCGGCGTAGTTAAGGAACTAATTACCAAATGTTGGGATTACCTTATTTTTTATTACCAAACGAATCTCTGTGAATTAAGCTCGTTATTTGATGAATTACAGGACAAATTTTAAAAAGTCCAGCCAACTTTACAAAGAAATGTATTGCTTAATTATAAGAAAATGGTTAGCCACAAAACATTTTTATTGGCGTACCGATCACCACGAAACGACCACCAAACAATTTATCAAATAAAACATTAAAAAGCTAAAATGGTCTGGCTAAGTTTATCTTGGAGATGGCTGATGCATAAAAATGAGAAAAACGAATGGCAGACGTGTAGGGGTACTAATTGATGAGCGGTTACAAGTAGCAGTGTTTTACTAACTTACTAGTTTTTACTAGCAACCGTTCGTAGATTTAATGCTCCCAGAATACAGCCCAAGCAACCTCACTTATAGTATTGTACGTAATTATTATATTTGTAAGTTGTTAGCCGACTTCATGTACTGTGGATGCTACTACATTTCCAGCGTTGCTCACTGCTGCTGTAAATAGAACTAGCGAGTTTACTGCTTTGCTGTTTAAACTAATAAAATTAAAGCAGTAAGAACTTCTGCCAAAAGTACTTTATGTGGACAATTGAAAACCCAAACTGTTGTTAGTAAGAACTAGTGAGTTACTGAAACGCTGCCACTCACTGTCGAGAAAGTAGCACTTTTACTCTTCCTATTAATCACTTTTTCAGAATAAATGCTTTAAAAATGTTTTAATGAAAATACTGATGAATTGATAACGATTTCATGTCTAACGAGCCATGGGGAAACTAACATGGAATAAGTTTGTCGGGGCCGACTTCGCCGGGTAATATAGCTACTTAGGGCAATTTGCCCCATCAAGCTTATTTCTTTTTCGAACACCGTAACTGCACAAATTTTACGACGAGGCGCTAATCTGATAAAACTTTTTAATTATCTCACAATTAAACACAAACGATTACTAACAAAGGCAACCCAGAGATAAAGTCGAGTTGCCAAGTTCACGACGTTGACTATTTGTACCTTTTGTTTCAGTAAAAATGGTCTCACAAACGGTCAAATTAACATTTCCGTAAACTATGAATGAATTCATATAGAGCGACTGATTTCACAAACGTTTTGATTCGTTATTCAAGCAAATGAAAACGATTAAAGATGGACTACCTTCAAAAAATCAAATCTTCCGTGGCAAGTTCACGCTGTTGGGGATGTTTACCTTCTATTTCACAATAGATGATTCATAAAGGTTTTTAACTGAAATATTTGTAAAACAAACGATTTCACGCCGAGAGACTAATCGCATAAACATTTTAATTGCCCTTATGAGGAACCACTAACCATTCAAGATAAAACATACAAAGTTCGGTTCCCAAGTTCCCGCCACTGGCAATTTTACCAGTTGTTCCAAACATGAAGATTTCATAAATATTTTTAATAAAGTATTAGTCGACAACTTGTCGTCGATTGAGGTCTTCGTTACCATGAGTATCGTGAAAACGGATTTTTAGGTGCTAACGGGTTGGGTAATATGACCGTTCATGGAGAACTTTTCCGCAGTCGAATCGGTAACTTACCCGTTATTTTTTACCCTCGGGACTGATCTCACAAATGGTTTAATCGATCGCACAATCAACCACAAACGACCCTCAGACGATTAAAAAAGTCGAAGTGAAGTTTACCACTTAGCGGTAATTTTTTACTCTCATTCTTCAAGGAAAGACGGATCTCATAAACGTTTCAATTGTTCTCAGAATCAACTCGCAGCGACTCGCAAACGATTTTTCAGAAATCTAATAGCCTTTGCACAGTGCGCGCGATTTGCGATGAACGATATCCAATGCGAGCTCAGGTATTCCGGAAACGGCCTAGGAGGGTGAAGCTCCCATTGGACATCGCTCATCGCTCGTCGCTCATCGCGCACAGTGTGCAGAGGTCATAATGGCCTCTGCACACTGCGCGCGATTTACGATAAGCGATGAGCGATATCCAATGGGAGCTCAGGTATTCCGGAAACGACCTAGGAGAGTGAATCTCCCATTGGATATCGCTCATCGCGCGCAGTGTGCAGAGGCCATAAGAGTCAAAGTCGAATAGCTAACATTGCGGTAATCTTTCACTATCATTTCTCAACTAATGACTGACATCACAAAATGTTCTAATTGAAGTATTCGTTAACAGTTTGACATCGATTAACTTCTCCATGATATAGAAATATAATAAAATTGAATGGTTCAGCGTTGACTTGTTTGGGTAATATAACCGTTCACCGAGAATTTTTCCGCATATGTTTTTACGTTTTACTTCGTAAACGCTAAGCGTACGACCCTTCGAATTGTTCGCGCAACCAACTACAAACGACCAAAAATGTATACAAACAAGTGCAGAAGTGACAAACAAATCGATAACTTTCCCGTTCTTTGCAAGTCTCTTTTTCACCGCCGAGACTGATCTCACAACCGTTTTAATTAATCTCACAATCAACCACAAACGACCCACAAACGAATTGAAAAAAAAATTGGAAAAGTCAAAGTCAAGTCGCCAACTTACCGGTCATTTTTAACTCTCATTTTTCAACTAAAGGCTGATCTCACAAACGTTTTAATTGTTCTCACAATCAACCACAAATTACTCACAAACGATTTAAAAAAAATTTGAATCGAAAAGTCAAAGTTGAGTCGCTAACTTACCGGTAATTTTTTACGCTCATTTTCCAACTAAAGACTCATCTCAATAACGTTTTAATTGTTACCACAATCAACCACAAACGATTGAAAAATATTCGTCAACAATTTGTCGTCAATTAACCTCTTCGTCATATATAAATAACGCAAAAATAGCATTTCTCTGTGTTGGCCCGTGTGTTTGGGTTATATGACCATGCAAAGAAGTTTGGGTTATATGACCATGTAAAGAAGTTTGGGTTATATGACCATGTGAAGAAGTTTGGCAAAAATGTTTTACTTTCCATTTTGAAACCGATCATCTTACAAACGTTTTGATTATTGTCAAAATCAGCCACAAACACTTAAATTTGAAAATGTCAAAGCCGTGTCGCTTACTTACCAGTGTCGCTTACTTACCACTTACTTATAGTCTTATTTTTCCACCAAAAGTGAGCTTAGAAACGTTTTGATTGATTTTACAATTCCACAAACGACTCACAAACGATTTTTTTAAATCTAAAAGTCAAGTCGACTCGCTAACTTTGCAGTAATCTTTTACCATCATTCCTCAACTAATGACTGACCTCACTAAATGTTCTAATTAAAGTATTCGTCAACCATTTGACATCGATTAACTTCTTCGTGATATAGACATATAATAAAAATGAATATTTCGGTGCTGACGTGTTTGGGTAATATAACCGTACGTCGAGAATTTTTCCACATATGTTTTTACGTTTTACTTCGTAAACGCTAATAAGCGTACGACCCTTCGAATTGTTCGCGCAACCAACTACAAATGACCAAAAATGTATACGAACAAGTGCAAAAGTGACAGTCGAATCGGTAACTTTCCCGTTCTTTACATGTCTCTTTTTCACCGCCGAGACTGATCTCACAAACGTTTTAATTAATCTCACAATCAACCACAAACGATCCACAAACGATTAAAAAAAAAAATTGTTAAAGTCGAAGTCGACTCGCCAACTTACCGGTCATTTTTAACTCTCATTTTTCAACTAAAGGTTGATCTCACAAACGTTTTCATTGTTCTCACAATCAACCACAAATGGCTCACAAACGATTTAAAAAAAAAATCGAAAGTCAAAGTCAAGTCGCTAACTTACCGGTAATTTTCGACGCTCATTTTCTAACTAACGACTTATTTCACAAACGTTTTAATTGTTACCACAATCAACCACAAACGACTCACAAACAATTGACGCCAAAAAAAAATACAGGAATCCAAAGTCGAATCGCCAAGTTCACATAGCTCCCGACCGATCGCGCCTTCGGCAACCACACCAATGCATGGACCAAGGAGACTATAGGGAAGGAGTCCAATCTCCGCATTCTGGGGCGTCCGTATAAGTGCAACAAATAACGATTCCGCATAACTAGCGCTGGGAACGTTAGTCATTGTGTACTCTATATACAAGTATGTTTTGCGCATGCACTGTTATCAGCTGTCTGTGTTGTTATTAGCTGTCACGTGAGCTGAACATTTTTATTTTCTTAACCTTAATTCATTTTATGAGTAAATTTTGTGTAGCTGTAGTAGTGCCTTAAGATGTTTCTACATTCAAGTCGTAGTTCGATTACGCACATAATTATGGAAAAAAACACCTAAAAAATGCCATAATAATTTATATCCGTCGTAAATATGAATTCCATTCAAATGTGGTTAAGTGGCCGAGATTATAGTGTGTAAAGGACGTAAAAAATGTCAACGACTGGAACATCCGAGTCTAAATTGCAACCTCACATACCACTTCGTCAAGTGTAGTGCTTCACACGAAAACGGAAAATGCACTTTAAATGACTCATCAGATAAACAGCTCCTCCGCTGTGCAAATTGCAATAACCGAGATCACCCAGTGGACTATAAGTGATACCTATACTACAAGGTCATATACAAACGCTCATAAAGTGAGAGACTTGAGACAACGACAACTCATAGAAAGAATTGAAGTGGTCCACCCGAAAGTCACATAGGAAGTTTCCTTTGCACAAGCTATAGCACTACCCGCAGCGACAGTAGCAAGACAGAGGTTTGCTATGCAGTAGCGATCATCATTCGCAGTGACAGTAGCAAGACAGGTTTGCTACAGAGTAGCGAGCTTCATCACAAGATTCGTGCATATTATCGCTGTGCATATGGCAATAACCTAGATCACCCAGTGAATTATAAGTGTTGCCGATACTCCAAGTTCATTCATAAACGCTCGTAAAGTGACAGACATTAGACAATGACAACTCATTCCTAAGAATTGAAGCGATACACCCGAAAGTCACATCAGAGTATCAACACAGAGATTGGCTACGCAGTAGCGAGCATCATCCGCAGCATAACGAGACTCACCGCTACCATGAGCTATCATTTTACATTTTACATTGATCACAGTAATATTAAGACTCAAAGATGCTAAGAACAACAGTCCAAAGTCTGCAATCTAACTATTACTGAGATGCGTTTGTTTGTTAAGGATAATTTTACGCACAATATCGAAAAACTGTATGACACCGCACTAGGTACTGCTTTCGATCCTCTTCTCGTAAAGTTTTTTTATAACTGAATTTTTTTTTTAATCGAAATTTTTTGTTATGCCTTTTATTGGTAAATTAATTTGATTATTGATTACACATGTTATAAGAATCACAACAACACAAATAAAAATAGTAATAATTCCTAAAAGCTATCAACATCAATGGGTTTATTGATGGTTGATGTGCGTCTGAAATGAAATTTCGACAATCAACATTTGTCATTGCAAAAATATATTATTCAATGTCATCATTAATTTGTGACAAACAAATTAATTTGTTTGTCTTTAATAAAATTACGTCAACAAAAATAAATCATCGTGCGAAAAAATGATTTGTGGTGGAACCTTTCTAATCAGCAGGAAAAAATTAAATGAAAACATTTTAAGAACATTCAAAGATTGTCCATATTTCTTCTCTCGTTGTATGCAGTTTCTGGCCTCCACGATCAAGTTGACGATGCACAGGTTGTGTTTGTTTGGGTAGTCCTCGCATGCTGACAGTAAAAAGAATATGTTTAAACATCTTACAAATATCACAGATCTGTATACAGATAATAAAAAAAGTAATATGCAAAATACTATTCCTGATGCAAAGTGTTACGAAGAACATCGTTGTTTTCAGAACCCCGAGGATCTGAAGCGCCAGACATCTTCGTTAAAGCCTTAGGCCACAGTAATGGGTATAAAATCATGTGTATCTCATTTTTTTAAAATCTTTGTCGTACATAGTGTTTGATTATTATCAGCATTCAATTACATGCTACAAGAGATGGAAAACAACAGCAATATGTCTTACAAGTCGGTATGTGAGCATTGGAAAATATTTTACGTGGCTACGAAACATCCGAAGTTACAAAAACTCTAGAAGTGTATGGACAGTGCTGTTCTGTCAATTTTGTAAATAAAAGCAGAACATGCGGAGTTTAGATTAACACATTAAATAATTCTGTTACCTTCGGAATGGAAAACAGAATACAGCGGTGCAGTCCTAATCTTTTTTGCTGTGCATTATCGTTGGCAAGGCCACTGTGGCATCCTGGCAAAGCACACGTTCTCCCCATCTTTCTGAAATAAAAATAGACATGTATTAAATTGACTAATCTCAAGATATTTTGAAATATTAAAAATAAACATTAAAGGTGGGGTTTATTATATTTCAAATTCATTTAAATTCTCGATCTAGAGAAAAGCTTCAGAACGTACAAAGACTGATCATCAGTGCCAGGAACATAGATCTATTTTCTTTGTCCGTGCATAACGGGCAAAAGGGAAAAATAAATATATTACCTTGAATAATCGCGAGGTCCGCGGATTTCAAAAATAAGTTCCACGTGTAACCTTAAACCTAAACGGAAAAACTTGGAAAAAAATATCACATGAGATTTGTAATTAAAACAGAATTTTTTCGATACTCCCTCGTCCGATACTCTTTTAAAGTCGCCGTCGCAAACAAACAATCTTAGTGGACGATAGGTGTTTTTTTGACAAGCATCAACAATTAGCCGCCATAACAGTCAGTTTCACCCTGTGCACTAGCTGCATTACTATATTTTTGATACACTGAAGATACGGACGACGCCTACAGGCCATATTTAACACTACGGTCTTGAATCAAATTTGCGGACGTTTCTTATACCCATTCACCATACGAAGATTGGACTCCTTCCCTATAGTCTCCTTGGCATGGACGCTGAGCACGTTCATGTGCGGCCAAGCCGAAACGAAGCCTTCGAGGGAAAAAGCAATCTGAGCACGACTCGCCCGTGACGTCACCCGACGGCACGCGCGAGGCTTTTAGATGATTTCAATGCTTATTTAGCTCTTTATTATCTGCGTTATTAATGTATACAAAAAATGATTCACGCCCTCTGATCGCTTATTTTTTAGTTTATACTTTAATTTAAATATAATAATAAATCTGAATTACAACTTATTTATCTTATAGAAAATTGTTTACGCTTTACTCACACCCGTCCTTATGCCAAATAATTTATAATTCATAAAAGTAAGTGGAAATATATTTATATTCGTATTATTATATTAATTCTCATACTGTCATCAAGCGATTAAGCATTATCCCAAAAAAAGCCAATCATCCATCCGGCCGCGAATCGGAAGTACCAGGAAGTGCACATATTCTACAAGTGATGAGATGGTTCTGTTGGTAGCGTTCCTGGCTTCGGTCCGCAGGGGCTCCCAGTGCAAATTTTTCTCCAAATTTTTCACAATTTCTCATATTTCAGTCATATTTGAGATTTTCGGAGAGAAAATGATTTAAAACAGATTCAAGTTCTGGTCTATTTTCCAAGAACACATTTTTTTCACTGAAAATTCATGATTTCTCATTTTTTTCCCGGAAATTTCTCTTTTTCCTACGACCTGAGTGAACGGCTGCGGAGATATTGAGAGAAAAGTTATAGATAAAAAAAATAAAATTTTCGTAAAAAAAAATTTATTACATTTTTTTATCCCTCATAATTCTGAGAAATAATGAATTTCCGAAATTTTCGCAAACATTATTTTCCTTAAGGGGTAACACCACTGTAATGGCCTGCCACGAAGCGTTCAAGACAAATAATACTTGGGGTAATTATTAAGCATATATTCAAGTATATTGCAAAAAAATGTATGGGAAAATATTACAAAATGGCGACACTGCAGCAAATTTTTCCGAGGCATGTTGAACTTAAGGTGCTCTGCGGCACGCAGTATAACTTGTGCCAATTTTAATCTGGACAAAATAATTTGTTTTCATTAAATCTAGATGAGTGTAGCTAGTGAACCACATAGGGGATTTTAAAAATATTGATTTTTGAGTAATTGCCGAGTATTTGACTAAAAATGTTCAATTTTTTTTAAGAGTTATTTCTTAATAAATATTGTTTAAATTAACTTATCAAAAATCCCCTACGTGGTTCAGTAGCTACACTCATGTAGACTTAATAGAACAAAATTTTTTTTTTAGGTCAAAATTGGCACAGTTATACTGCGTGCCGCAGAGGTTCGACATGCTTCGGAAGAATTTCCGCAGTGTCGCCATTTTGTAATATTTTCGGAAGAAAAATTTATAGCAATATACTTAAATATATGCTCTATAAATACCGCAAGTATTATTTGTTTATCACGTTTGCTTCCGCCAAAAAAAAATATCAAAAAATACGCTTCCTGTAAGGCCGTTACAGTGGTGTCACCCCTTAAAGTCTTCATATAATTTCCGAGATTTTCTCGTGATTGTAATTAAAATGATGAAATATTCGGAAAAATTCGGAGAAACTCGGATATTTGCGTAAAAATAATTGTCCGCAAAACTCCGAATTCTTCATATTTGTTCCAATTCATACAAAAATTCGGAAAATTTTCCAGAACAAATCGGAGTTTTTCCGAAAAAAATTTGCATTAGGGGCGTGGGATCGTTCCCCGCGCCCAGTGCTTTTTTGTTAAATTATTATTACCATTAATTCTTATTTTATTAGATATTTTGATTCGTTATCGTTATTATTTTGATTAGTTATCTTTTAGTGTCGAAAAATCTATCGCGCACTCTGACCACTTATTTTATTAGTTTGTACGTTAATTTAAATATAATAATAAATCTAAATTACAACTTATTTATCTTATTATCTAGCGGAAATTTATTCATATTCGTATTACTATATTCATTCTCATATACTTTCATCAAACGATAAAGCATTATGATAATGCTTTATCGCTTGATGAAAGTATATGAGAATGAATATAATAATACGAATATAAATATATTTCCGCTTACGTTTATGAATTACAATTTATTTGGCATAGGGACGGGAGTGAGTAAAGTGCAAACAATTTTTTAGAAGATAAATAAGTTGTAATTTAGATTTATTATTATATTTAAATTAACGTACAAACTAATAAAATAAACGGTCAGAGTGCGCGATACATTTTTCGACACTAAAAGATAACTAATCAAAATAATGATGATAACTAATAAAAATAACTAATCAAATAAGAATTAATAGTAATAATAATTTTAAAAAAGAAGCACTGAGCGCGGGAAACGATCCCGCGCCCCTAGTGCAAATTTTTTCCCGAAAAACTCCGATTTTTTCCGAAAAAATTTTCCGAATTTTTCTATGAGTTCGAACAAATATAAAGAATTCGGAGTTTTGCGGACAATTATTTGTACGCAAACATCCGAGTTTCTCCGAATTTGTCCGAATATTTTATCATTTTAATTACGATCACCGGAAAATCTCGGAAATTATATGAAGACTTTGAGGGGTAACACCACTGTAACGGCCTTACAGGAAGCGTATTTTTTTATATATTTTTTTGGCCGAAGAAAATGTGATAAACAAATAATACTTGCGGTATTTATTGAGCATATACTTAAGTATATTGCTATAAATTTTTATCCGAAAATATTACAAAATGGCGCCACTGCAGCAATTCTTCCGAAGAATGTCGAACCTCTGCGGCAGGCAGTATAACTGTGCCAATTTTAATATAACAAAAAGCATTTTGTTTTATTAAGTCTAAATGAACATTTTTAGTCAAATACTCGGCAATTACACTAGCTACACTCATCTAGATTTAATTAAAAAAACATTACTTTGTCTAGATTAAAATTGGCACAATTTATACTGCGTGCCCCAGAGCACAAGTGCAACATGCCTCGGAAGAATATGCTGCAGTGTCGCCATTTTGTAATATTTTCCCATAAAATTTTTTTGCAATATACTTCAATATATGCTTAATAATTACCCCAAGTATTATTTGTCTAAAACGCTTCGTGGCAGGCCGTTACAGTGGTGATACCCCTTAAGAAAAATAATGTTTGCAAAAATTTCGGAAATTCATTATTTCTCAGAATTATGAGGGATAAAAAAATTTAATAAGTTTTTGTACGAAAATCTCATTATTTTCATCTATAACTTTTGTCCCAATATGTCTGCAGCCGTTCACTCAGGTCATAAGAAAAAGAGAAATTTCCGGGGAAAAAATGAGAAATCATGAATTTTCAGTGAAAAAAATGTGTTCTTGGGAAATAGACCAGAACTTGAATCTGTTTTAAATCATTTTTTCTCCGAAAATCTCAAACATTACTGAAATAAGAGAAATTATGAAAAATTTGCACTAGGGGCCCCTGCGGACCGAAGCCAGGAACGCTACCAACGGGACCATCTCATTGCTTGTAGAATATGTGCACTTTCTGGTACTTCCGATTCGCGGCCGGATGGATGATTGGCTCGTTTTTGGGGATAATGCTTTACCGCGTGATGAAAGTATGAGAATTAATATAATAATACGAATATAAATATATTTCCGCTTAGTTTTATGAATTATAATTTGTTTGGCATAAAGACGGGTGTGAGCAAAGCGTTAACAGTTTTATATAAGATAAATAAGTTGTAATTTAGATTTATTATTATATTTAAATTAACGTATAGACTAAAAAATAAGCGATCAGAGTGCGTGATACATTTTTTGTATACATTAATAACGCAGAGAATAAAGAGCTAAATGAGCATTGAAATCATCTAAAAGCCTCGCGCCTGCCGTCGGGTGACGTCACAGGCGAGTCGTGCTCAGATTGCTTTTTCCCTCGAAGCCTTCGTTTCGGCTTGGACGCACATGAACGTGCTCAGCGTCCATGCATTGGTGTAGCTGCCGAAGGCGCGGTCGGGAAACTTCGACCGTGCTCGGCTCTTTCCGATGATGTCCGAGCGTCGCTCGCTCACGGACACGCGTTACTATGATTGTGTGATGGGCGCGTAAGAGACTAGAGAGGGGGTAACTTTTACGCGCGATCTGGCTGCACTGGCAAAAATACGAACGCCGTAGTTCCTATTCTCTTTTATCCGGTTAACTTTGTCAGCGACGCGAAGAGAAAGCTTTCAAATTGCCAACCTTGATCCGTGGTTATTGTCAACGGTGGCCCGAATCGGCAAATCCAATTGTTGTAAAACGCTGTTGCCACGGAGTCTGCAGTGATATTTTTTAGAGGACCGGCCTCCGGCCACCTGGTGAATCTATCGATGATTGTCAAGCAGTACCGAAAGTCGTTGACGGTTGATAATTCGATCAGGTCCATGTGTATGTGATTAAATCTGTGTTTGTGGATTTTCGAACGCTGGCACGATTCACAGCAACGTGACCATTCAAGCGCATCTTTCTTTATGCCCGGCCAGCCGTATTTTTGTTTTAGTAGCCGACACGTGCTTCTTCCGCTCGGATGCAACAACGCGGGCACTGAG
This sequence comes from Ophion ellenae, assembly GCA_963210295.1. Lineage (NCBI taxonomy): Eukaryota > Metazoa > Arthropoda > Insecta > Hymenoptera > Ichneumonidae > Ophion > Ophion ellenae. The sequence goes on from OY723386.1 coordinate 23,204,107, forward strand.
TTGAAGGCGTTTTGCTGCAGAGATCGCGGTATGTACGGGCGTACGGTGCCGGACGTTATGTTGCAATACACCTTCACAGTGGGTTCTACGAACAATGGCTGCAGGTGCATAGAGGTTTTATTAAGCAGCAGTTCCTCAAGTTCCTCGTCATCTTGTTGCGCGTCACGAATGATCTGCGCTGATAAAACTCTGGGCATCTCGATTTCGTTGACTTGCTCGATGCGAGATAACGCGTCCGCCACGATGTTGCTGTCGCCGTTTACGTGGATTATCTCCGTTGAGTATTGTCCGATGAAATCGAGGTGACGAATCTGTCGCGGAGAAAGCTTGTCAGAGTTTCGTTTGAATGCGTAGATCAATGGTTTATGTTCTGTACGAATCACAAAATCTCGACCGCCGAGGATGTGCAGGAAGTATTTTACAGCGGCATATGTCGCTAACAACTCCCTGTCGTATGTGCTGTAATTTATCTCTGCCGGGCTGAGTTTGCGAGAAAAGAAGCCGACTGGTTTCCAGGCATTGTCGGTGACTTGCTCCAGGCACGCACGCATTATCCGACGCATCGGTCGTTAGAATTACGGGAGCCTTTGGAGAGACAAATGTTGTGTTCGCCGCAGCAACCATGCCTGTTTTGCATTCCTCGAAGGCCTTCTCCAAGACAGGCGTCCAGGGTACCGCTCGTTTATCGTTCTTCTTTGAATCCTTTAGCAGATCATTGAGTGGAGCTTGAACCCGCGCTGCACTAGGAATGCTTCGTCGATAATAGTTGAGAATGCCGATGAAGCGTCGTAGATCAAAGATAGTTGAAGGTCGTGGATACTCGAGGATCGTTTGGACTCGGTCTGTCGGTGGTTTGAATCCATCGCGGTTTATTGTGAACCCCACGAAGTTGAGTTCGGGTTTTCCCAGTACGCATTTGCTGAATGATGGTAAGACCGTTTTGACGCAGTCTGTCAAATACGGCTTTGAGATGCCGATTATGTAGTTCTGGCATCTCCGAAGCAACTAGGATGTCGTCGATATACACGATGATGAAGTCTAGATCCCGGAAAATCGAGTCCATGTACGTCTGGAACGTTTGTGATGCGTTTCTCAGGCCGAAAGGCATGACGAGAAATTCGTACATCCCCAATCGAGTAGTTATCGCTGTCTTCTTGACGTCCGCTTCCGCCATGGGAATTTGATGGTACCCCTTTGTGAGATCCAATGTTGAGAATATTGTTTTTCCGAATAATCCGTGGAAGAGATCGTGATTGTGGCTGACTGGATACCGGTCAGGTGTTGTTTTGGCGTTCAGGGCCCGAAAATCGCCGCATAGGCGCCAGCTTCCGAATTGTTTTTTTACCAAGTGGACGGCACTTGCCCAGTCGCTCTTTGACGGCCGTATCCTGCCTAGCTCCAACAACTGCTCAATTTCAGTTCGTAACACCTCCAATTTTTCACCGACTAGTCGTCGAGGACGTTGAAAAACTGGGGCACCGGTCGTTTCAATGTGGTGCTTGACGTTCGCTTTGTGGTTGTTGTCCCCAGTTGACGTTGGTCTGGTGATCTCAACGTACTGATTGAGAAGATTGGTATATCCGCTGTAGGCCACACCGATTGTGGATATACTGTGTATATTCGCTTCCGCGACAGTGCCTGTAGTCGTAAGTGAGGTTACCGTGTCAATTAGTCGATGATGCTTAAGATCAATCAGAAGACCGTAATACGCGAGAAAGTCGGTGCCGAGTATGGCTGATCTTACCTCGGCTATGATGAACGACCACTTGAATGGGCGACGAAGGCCTAAGTCGAGGGTCATTACCTTCGTTCCGTATGTGGATATTTCTGTGGAATTAGCCGCATATAGCTTCAGCGAACCGACCTGTCGTTTCTCCTTAAACAGAGCGTATGGAACGATGGTGACAACGGATCCAGAATCAACGAGGTATTTGATGTTTGTTTTTTTATCGAAGACGTGTAGACGAATTTCCACTTGTGTTGTGGGAGTTGTGCTGCCTCCGCCCATCTGATACGTCGACAGCACCTCTAGTTTCCCGCATTGGCGGGGGTCTTGTCAAATTTGTACGGCTGGAGTCACCGTTGTGCGTTGACACCGTATTTTGTGTGGTAATAACAAATTCCGGACTGCGACTGAGAGTTGCTGCGTGCACGAAATCGCCCACGCCATTGGCTGCCATTGTTGTTGTTGTTATTGTTGCGGTAACCACTGCTCTTCAAATCGTTGGTTTGTCGAATGTCGCGCTGCAGTTGTTCCAGGGACGCGATCAACGCTGCGAGGCTTTTATCGACGAGAGTCATTCGTGAGTCGAGTGATTGAACGGCTGCGACGTCCATCGAGTTTTTACGGGACGTAGCCATGACGAAGGAATTCCCACAACTCTCAAGCAATCGGTCTGCTGTTTCCGCAAACTTTGTCAGTGTCGTCTCGGTGCAACCCACCAAGAAGGTTCGAATGTTTGTCGGCATGCACTGTAGGAACCGTGACCGTAACAAATCTTCATCTCCAATCTCATCCCCAAGCATCTCACGCAACAATTGCGTGGGCCGCCTGTCACCGAGTTGAAGTTCGTTCAGTAACTTCTGTATTTGACGCCCTTTAGAGTCGGTGAGGCGGTCGATTAGCAATTTTTTTAGAGCGGGATACCTATCTTGGTCGGGCGGTTTTCTGAGAAAATCTGAGATATGTGTCATTACCTCGGGGGTTAAGGCTTTAAAAACCAGATCATATCTTCGTACGTCGCTGTACGCCCGTCGATTCTTGAAGATCGATAAAATTTGCCCTGTTTTTGACCTTAGCTACAGCTAATTAGTCAGAGATCTGGGCACAGTAATTGGTAAATTGACTGGTTTTTATAATTTAAGAAAATCGGGGCGATCACTTAGAGCGACGACGTTAAGGAAATGGCCAAATTCGAGGTGGGCCGCGCTATTTGACCAGGGGTAGTAGGAAAAAGAGCACGAGGTTGTCCGCGCTGCACTGTTGAATACGGAGGAAGGATCCCAAAGTACGAGGTTGTCCGCGCTACTCTGTTAGAGGTGGAAGGAAAAAGTCAGAGTACGAGGTGGTCCGCGCTACTCCGTTAGAGATGAAAGGAAAGAGTTAGTCGAGGTGGTCCGCGCTACTCTGAGTAAAGGTTGAGAGTGAAGAAAAAGATCTTACTCTTTTTGGTTTTGAACTTGTAGATTTGTATTTTACGTGTTGAAAGTTTTCCTCCGTACTGAAGAATTATTACAAAATCGGGCTTTTTATACACGAAAATTTGGGGGTGGTTGAAGGAAGGTCGTCCGTGATTGGTGGAGTTTTCAGTCTCCCACCCTGTACATTTTGCTAGAGGGTCACATATCCCCTCTGGACTTGGTTCTTATCTTTCTTATCCCTTGGTGCTGGTACTGGGCCCTACACCAAGGGTGGGGGTTGAGTCTACGCGTACGTGTTGATGCGAAGACGTAACAGTCGTTAGGCATGGTGTGCTCGTTCTTTCTTTTTTGCACGTGCCGTTTTCAGGTTAGCCGCCCCGCTTCCACGTATCTTAACAGATCACTTCGGGGTCACCAATTGAGGCGGAATGAGGTCCTGAGAATGATTCGTGACACGTTGGGTACACACACACTAGTAGTATTTATTTAAAACATCCAAGAATAATAATAAAATTGGTAACAAAAATGTTCGTGTGAGACAAGCGTCTTTTTCGGACCCGCGCACGCTATAGCTCTAGCGGAAGCGGAAGTAGTCTTTTTAAGGCTAGGGTACTCGATGCGAGGCACTAGTAACTGTTTTCGCCGTTTGCGCTGCTTCAGGGTTCCGTCGTCGCTTGCGGTTGCAGCTTGTGCCGGAACCGCTACAGATCAACTGCAATCTTTGTTGGACCTCTTTTAAAACACAGAATGAAAAATAAAATCTAACGTGAAATTGACCGATTTCTTAACATTTCAACTGTTTTAAGGTGCAATAGAAGCGCAATCGTTTGTTGGTTATGAATATCATAATTAGAAGCTTTGTTGGTTCTCCGTATTATTTAAATCAATAGATGAAATGTACATCCCCGTGTTACATGACGTCATAAAATCATAGGGCCGCGTTCGCACTGTCTGCGTCGACAGAATGTCTAACCAATCGGATAAGCGTTCGGGAATTAACCAATCAGCGAGCAGCTCCAGCAGTTAAGAAAACATGCCACAAGGGGCCCGCATTCCCCTGATTTTCATTATGACGAATCGTTTATGGTCGTTTGCCGGTAATACTGGATCCGTTGCAATAATGAAAGGATCAAATGCAACAAAGATTGCAATTGATCCAACAAAGACCAACAAACGATTTGTCATAATAAAAATCTTGGATGTTGATTTCGGCGGGCCATTTTCACAGAGGTATGTCCCCGGTATTGACGGCACGGAAAACAGCACGGGATGCGGCGCTAGACTATAAACGTGGGCTGGAAATGATATTTTCTGAATACCCGAAATGAACTTCAACAAGATTGATTGAACATAAATCGAGAAAAAAAGGATTTGTAGAAAAATGCTTACTTTAGTAATATATTGTTGTGTAGAATTTGTTCGTCGGACGGTACGAATTGTTTCGTGAGCCAAATCTCGCAAGACGTCTGAATTTATGAATCAGTTGCTCGTATTGATATTATCGCGATGACTCTTTTATTTGTTTGTTTTTGAATTGGAGAAGGAAACTGTCGTTTCGACGATACGGCAAGATCGTCAAATGGCGTTGGAATAAATACGAAATTGTTGGAATTTATGTATATATATGACCATACTCGCTGCTTTATGCGTGTACTTGTCAAGTTTATACCGATGCTATTTATTACTTGTGTTACGTGACAGTTCTAGCAATAGTTAAAAATGAGTGACGGCTAATCTGCGGTGTACGGGAAGGGGAGCTTGGCGGAAAACGCTCACCGCGAGTGCGCATTAATAAATCATAACCGGTATCTCGGACCGGCTCGCATTGCCGTATTTTCAAAACTGAGCCAACGAATAAACAACCGGGATAGGCGTTTTATCGCAGTCCTCTTTTATTCGTAATAAGAAGATCCGCGTACGCGACCGATCATCTTCGCTTCCTTTTTGAAGTTGTTCGTCCAATTGCATAATACAGTTAGTTTCAGAGAGAAACAAGGTCCATCTTAACGGTCACGGCACGGCTGCCGCAACGCCCTCGTCGAGGATATCCTACTCGACGCATGCGTTATCTCCGTTGCCAACGTCACCGCCGCTGCCGCGTATTATTAAAGGTCCCGGCGTGACCGCCTTGAAGAGAAGAACCAGCGAACGCAGTTCCTTCTCGGGGACAGTGTGCACCGTATTTGGCAATACGGGCTTTCTTAGAAATTACAGCTTCAATCGTCTCAGCAAGAACGGAACGCAGGTTGGTAGGCATCTACACTGGAGGCGCCCGCTAATCGCCGATACGAGAGAAACTAGAAAATCGTTGCAGATGATTCTACCGTACAGAGGAGACCCTTACAGGAGTATGAGGGTGGAGCGTCGATTTGGGCCAATTACTTTGTTGCCCTTTCAAGGAGTGCGACCATAATTCCATTCCAAGGCCCTTCAAGTATCCGGACGTCGTTGTCAATCTGATGGGGTGCCAATACGAAACGCGAAACTACAAATATAATGAGGTTAATGCGGAGGGTGCCGCGACGGTGGCGAGGCTCTGCAATCGCGCCAATGTCGAGCGATTCGTTGACGCATCATGCCTCAACGCTGCTAAAAATCCCAAGGTCAGTTTCACTCCCTTCTTCTCTGTTTGCCTCGTCGAGCGAGCCTCGATATCGCCTCTCGTTGCAGCCGATCGCACTGAAAGAGGGTTCGGCGTATTTCAAGTCAAAGTGGGAAGGCGAACAGGCGATGCACAGAGAATTTCCCGAAGCGACCATAGTCAGACCGTCGGACATGTATGGCCAGTAGGATCACTCGTTCGTCAATGTGTACACGCAGCATTGGCAAGGACACTTTAAGCGAGTGGATCTTCACTTTCCCCTTGATATCTCACGTTAACCGCGTTCACCGTTCCGGGGGTATCCTACTCTGGAAGAAGGGAGAAAAGAGGGAAAAGCAGACGATTGGAGTGGAAGACGTACCGCTGGAATAATCGCGATCGTCAAAGATCCGATGACTGCTGGTCTACCTGTGTGAACTTGGCAACTGACTTTACAGAAAGTAATTTTTTTTTTTGCATTCGTTTGTACTCGGTTTGTACCCGTTTGTACCGCCTTTAATTTCGTTTGTACCTTAAGGGGGAAAAAAGTACGAGGGTATGGAAAAATGGACCGCAACCCATTTAGAGCAAAACAATTTTAATAAACGCGAATGGTAAGAGAATCGTTTGTACCCGTTTGTACCGTCGACATTTTTTTTTTTGAATTTTTTTTTGAAAAATTTTTTTTGAAAAAAAAAATTTCGATTTTTTTATTTTTTTATTTCCCTTCGTACCGACAAATATATCGTTTGTACCACCGAGAAATCGTTTGTATCCGTTGGTATCGACGAGTATATCGTTTGCACCAACGAGAAAACGTTTGTACCCGTTGGTATCAACGAGTATATAGATTGTACCACCGAGAAAACGTTAGTACCCGTCTATACTATCGAGCAATTGTTTTTAGCCGTCTGTAATGTCAAGTACTCGTTTGTACTCCCTCGTACTGACAAGTACCCGTCTGTGCTATCGAGCAATCGTTTGTACCCGTTCGTACTGACGAGTTTATCGTTTGTACCACCGAGAAAACGTGTGTAACGGTCTGTACTGTCGAGCAATCGTTTGTACTTGTTCGGATCGACAAGTATATCGTTTGTACCACCGAGAAATCGTTTGTACCCGTCTGTACTATCGAGCAATCGTTTGTACCCGTTCGTATCGGCGAGTATATCGTGTGTACCACCGAGAAAACGTTTGTACCCGTCTGTACTATGGAGCAATCGTTTGTACCCGTTCGTACTGACGAGTATATCGTTTGTACCACCGAGAAAACGTTTGTACCCGTCTGTACTATCGAGCAATCGTTTGAACCCGTTCGTACTGACGGGTATATCGTTTGTACCACCGAGAAAACGTTGGTTCCCGTCTGTACTATCGAGCAATCGTTTGTACCCGTTCGTATCGACGAGTATATCGTTTGTACCAACGAGAAAACGTTTGTACCCGTCTGTAGTATCGAGCAATCGTATGTACCCATTCGTACTGACAAGTATATCGTTTGTACCACCGTGAAAACGTTTGTATCCATCTGTAGTATCGAGCAATCGTTTGTACCCATTCGTACTGACGAGTATATCGTTGGTACCAAGGAGAAAACGTTTGTACCCGTCTGAACTATCGAGCAATCGTTTGTACCCATCTGTAATATCAAGCAATCGTTTGTACCCCGTCGTACTGACGAGTATATCGTTTGTACCACCGAGAAAACGTTTGTACCCGTCTGTACTATCGAGCAATCGTTTGTACCCGTTCGTAAAAACGAGTATTTCGTTTGTACCACCGAGAAAACGTTTGTACCCATCTGTACTATCGAGCAATCGTTTGTACCCATTCGTACTGACGAGTATATCGTTTGTACCACTGAGAAATCGTTTGTACCCGTCTGTACTATCGAGGAATCGTTTGTACCCGTTCGTACTGACGAGTATATCGTTCGTACTACCGAGAAAACGTTTGTACCCGTCTGTACTATCGAGCAATCGCTTGTACCCAATCGTACTGATAAGTATATCGTTTGTACCACCGAAAAAACGTTTGTACCCGTCTGTACTATCGAGCAGACGTTTGTACCAGTTCGTATCGACGAGTATATCGTTTGGACCACCGAGAAATCGTTTGTACCCGTCTGTACTATCGAGTAATCGTTTGTACCCATTCGTATCGACGAGTATATCGTTTGTACCACCGAGAAAACGTTTGTACCAGTCTGGACTATCGAGAAATCGTTTGTACCCATTCGTACTGACGAGTATATCGTTTGTACCAACGAGAAAACGTTTTTACCCGTCTGTACTATCGAGCAATCGTTTGTACCCATTCGTATTGACGAGTATATCGTTTGTACCAACAAGAAAACGTTTGTACCCGTCTGTAGTATCGAGCAATCGTTTGTACCCATTCGTACTGACGAGTATATCGTTTGTACCACCGCGAAAACGTTTGTATCCATCTGTAGTATCGAGCAATCGTTTGTACCCATTCGTACTGACGAGTATATCGTTGGTACCAAGGAGAAAACGTTTGTACCCGTCTGAACTATCGAGCAATCGTTTGTACCGATCTGTAATATCAAGCAATCGTTTGTACCCCGTCGTACTGACGAGTATATCGTTTGTACCACCGAGAAAACGTTTGTACCCGTCTGTACTATCGAGCAATCGTTTGTACCCGTTCGTAAAAACGAGTATTTCGTTTGTACCACCGAGAAAACGTTTGTACCCATCTGTACTATCGAGCAATCGTTTGTACCCATTCGTACTGACGAGTATATCGTTTGTACCACTGAGAAATCGTTTGTACCCGTCTGTACTATCGAGGAATCGTTTGTACCCGTTCGTACTGACGAGTATATCGTTCGTACTACCGAGAAAACGTTTGTACCCGTCTGTATTATCGAGCAATCGTTTGTACCCATTCGTACTGACGAGTATATCGTTTGTACCAAGGAGAAAACGTTTGTACCCGTCTGAACTATCGAGCAATCGTTTGTACCCATCTGTAATATCAACCAATCGTTTGTACCCCGTCGTACCGACGAGTATATCGTTTGTACCACCGAGAAAATGTTTGTACCCGTCTGTACTATCGAGCAATCGTTTGTACCACCGAGAAAACGTTTGTACCCGTCTGTACTATCGAGCAATCGTTTGGACCCGTTCGTAAAAACGAGTATTTCGTTTGTACCACCGAGAAAACGTTTGTACCCATCTGTACTATCGAGCAATCGTTTGTACCTGTTCGTATCGACAAGTATATCGTTTGGACTGCCGAGAAATCGTTTGTACCCGTCTGTACTATCGAGCAATCGTTTGTACCCGTTCGTATCGGCGAGTATATCGTTTGTGCCAACGAGAAAACGTTTGTACCCGTCTGTACTATCGAGCAATCGTTTGTACCCGTCTGTAATATCAAGCCATCGTTTGTACCCCCTCGTACTGACGAGTATATCGTTTGTGCCAACGAGAAAACGTTTTTACGCGTCTGTACTATCGAGCAATCGTTGGTACCCATTCGTACTGACGAGTATACCATTTGTACCACCGAGAAAACGTTTGTATCCGTCTGTACTATCGAGCAATCGTTTGTACCCGTTGGTATCGACGAGTATATGGTTTGTACCAACGAGAAAACGTTTGTACCCGTCTGAACTATCGAGCAATCGTTTGTACCCGTCCGTATCGACGAGTATATCATTTGTACCACCGAGAAAACGTTCGGACCGGGCTGTACTATCGAGCAATCGTTTGTACCCATTCGTACTGACGAGTATATCGTTTGTACCACCGAGAAAACGTTTGTACCCGTCTGTACTATCGAGCAATCGTTTGTACCCGTTCGTATCGACAAGTATATCGTTTCTACCGCCGAGAAATCGTTTGTACCCGTCTGTACTAAAGAGCAATCGTTTGAACCCGTTGGTATCGACGAGGATATCGTTTGTACCAACAAGAAAACGTTTGTACCCGTCTGTAGTATCGAGCAATCGTTTGTACCCATTCGTACTGACGAGTATATCGTTTGTACCACCGCGAAAACGTTTGTATCCATCTGTAGTATCGAGCAATCGTTTGTACCCATTCGTACTGACGAGTATATCGTTGGTACCAAGGAGAAAACGTTTGTACCCGTTTGAACTATCGAGCAATCGTTTGTACCGATCTGTAATATCAAGCAATCGTTTGTACCCCGTCGTACTGACGAGTATATCGTTTGTACCACCGAGAAAACGTTTGTACCCGTCTGTACTATCGAGCAATCGTTTGTACCCGTTCGTAAAAACGAGTATTTCGTTTGTACCACCGAGAAAACGTTTGTACCCATCTGTACTATCGAGCAATCGTTTGTACCCATTCGTACTGACGAGTATATCGTTTGTACCACTGAGAAATCGTTTGTACCCGTCTGTACTATCGAGGAATCGTTTGTACCCGTTCGTACTGACGAGTATATCGTTCGTACTACCGAGAAAACGTTTGTACCCGTCTGTATTATCGAGCAATCGTTTGTACCCATTCGTACTGACAAGTATATCGTTTGTACCACCGAGAAAACGTTTGTACCCGTTGGTATCAACGAGTATATAGTTTGTACCACCGAGAAAACGTTTATACCCGTCTATACTATCGAGCAATCGTTTTTACCCGTCTGTAATGTGAAGTAGTCGTTTGTACTCCCTCGTACTGACGAGTATATCGTTTGTTCCGCCGATAAACCGTTTGTACCCGTCTGTGCTATCGAGCAATCGTTTGTACCCGGTCGTACTGACGAGTTTATCGTTTGTACCACCGAGAAAACGTTTGTACCCGGCTGTACTGTCAAGCAATCGTTTGTACCTGTTCGTATCGACAAGTATATCGTTTGTACCACCGAGAAATCGTTTGTACCCGCCTGTGCCATCGAGCAATCGTTTGTACCCGTTCGTATCGGCGAGTATATCGTTTGTACCACCGAGAAAACGTTTGTACTCGTCTGTACTATCGAGCAATCGTTTGTACCCGTTCGTACTGACGAGTATATCGTTTGTACCACCGAGAAAACGTTTGTACCCGTCTGTACTATCGAGCAATCGTTTGTACCCGTTCGTACTGACGGGTATATCGTTTGTACCACCGAGAAAACGTTTGTACCCGTCTGTACTATCGAGCAATCGTTTGTACCCATTCGTACTGACGAGTATATCGTTTGTACCCATTCGTACTGACGAGTATATCGTTTGTACCACCGAGAAAACGTTTGTACCCGTCTGTAGTATCGAGCAATCGTTTGTACCCATTCGTACTGACGAGTATATCGTTTGTACCAAGGAGAAAACGTTTGTACCCGTCTGAACTATCGAGCAATCGTTTGTACCCATCTGTAATATCAACCAATCGTTTGTACCCCGTCGTACCGACGAGTATATCGTTTGTACCACCGAGAAAATGTTTGTACCCGTCTGTACTATCGAGCAATCGTTTGTACCACCGAGAAAACGTTTGTACCCGTCTGTACTATCGAGCAATCGTTTGGACCCGTTCGTAAAAACGAGTATTTCGTTTGTACCACCGAGAAAACGTTTGTACCCATCTGTACTATCGAGCAATCGTTTGTACCTGTTCGTATCGACAAGTATATCGTTTGGACTGCCGAGAAATCGTTTGTACCCGTCTGTACTATCGAGCAATCGTTTGTACCCGTTCGTATCGGCGAGTATATCGTTTGTGCCAACGAGAAAACGTTTGTACCCGTCTGTACTATCGAGCAATCGTTTGTACCCGTCTGTAATATCAAGCCATCGTTTGTACCCCCTCGTACTGACGAGTATATCGTTTGTGCCAACGAGAAAACGTTTTTACGCGTCTGTACTATCGAGCAATCGTTGGTACCCATTCGTACTGACGAGTATACCATTTGTACCACCGAGAAAACGTTTGTATCCGTCTGTACTATCGAGCAATCGTTTGTACCCGTTGGTATCGACGAGTATATGGTTTGTACCAACGAGAAAACGTTTGTACCCGTCTGAACTATCGAGCAATCGTTTGTACCCGTCCGTATCGACGAGTATATCATTTGTACCACCGAGAAAACGTTCGGACCGGGCTGTACTATCGAGCAATCGTTTGTACCCATTCGTACTGACGAGTATATCGTTTGTACCACCGAGAAAACGTTTGTACCCGTCTGTACTATCGAGCAATCGTTTGTACCCGTTCGTATCGACAAGTATATCGTTTCTACCGCCGAGAAATCGTTTGTACCCGTCTGTACTAAAGAGCAATCGTTTGAACCCGTTGGTATCGACGAGGATATCGTTTGTACTAACGAGAAAACGTTTGTACCCGTCTGTACTATCGAGCAATCGTTTGTACCCGTTGGTATCGACGAGTATATCGTATGTACCAACGAGAAAACGTTTGTACCCGTCTGTACTATCGAGCAATCGTTTGTACCCATTCGTACTGACGAGTATATCATTTGTACCACCGAGAAAACGTTTGTACCCGTCTGTACTATCGAGCAATCGTTTGTACCCGTTGGTATCGACGAGTATATCGTTTGTACCAACGAGAAAACGTTTGTACCCGTCTGAACTATCGAGCAATCGTTTGTACCCGTTCGTATCGACGAGTATTTCGTTTGTACCACCGAGAAAACGTTTGTACCCGTCTGTACTATCGAGGAATCGTTTGTACCTATTCGTACTGACGAGTATATCGTTTGTACCACCGAGAAAACGTTTGTACCCGTCTGCACTATCGAGCAATCGTTTGTACCCGTTCGTAAAAACGAGTATTTCGTTTCTACCACCGAGAAAACGTTTGTACCCATCTGTACTATCGAGCAATCGTTTGTACCTATTCGTACTGACGAGTATATCGTTTGTACCACCGAGAAATCGTTCGGACCGGGCTGTACTATCGAGCAATCGTTTGTACCCATTCGTACTGACGAGTATATCGTTTGTACCACCGAGAAAACGTTTGTACCCGTCTGTACTATCGAGCAATCGTTTGTACCCGTTCGTATCGACAAGTATATCGTTTCTACCGCCGAGAAATCGTTTGTACCCGTCTGTACTAAAGAGCAATCGTTTGAACCCGTTGGTATCGACGAGGATATCGTTTGTACTAACGAGAAAACGTTTGTACCCGTCTGTACTATCGAGCAATCGTTTGTACCCGTTCGTAAAAACGAGTATTTCGTTTGTACCACCGAGAAAACGTTTGTACCCATCTGTACTATCGAGCAATCGTTTGTACCCATTCGTACTGACGAGTAAATCGTTTGTACCCGTCTGTACTATCGAGGAATCGTTTGTACCCGTTCGTACTGACGAGTATATCGTTTGTAGCAACGACAAAACGTTTGTACCCGTCTGAGATATCGAGCAATCGTTTGTACCCGTTCGTATCGACGAGTATTTCGTTTGTACCACCGAGAAAACGTTCGTACCCGTCTGTACTATCGAGGAATCGTTTGTACCTGTTCGTATCGACGAGTAAATCGTTTGTACCAATGAGAAAACGTTATACTCGACTGTACTATAGAGCAATCGTTTGTACCCGTTCGTATCGACGAGTATATCGTTTGTACCACCGCGAAAACGTTTGTACCCGTCTGTACTATCGAGCAATCGTTTGTACCCATTCGTACTGACGAGTATATCGTTTGTACCAACGAGAAAACGTTTGTACCCGTCTGTACTATCGAGCAATTGTTTGTACCCGTCTGTAATATCAAGCAATCGTTTGTAACCCCTCGTACTCACGAGTATATCGTTTGTACCAACGAGAAAACGTTTTTACCCGTCTGTACTATCGAGCAATCGTTTGTACCCGTTGGTATCGACGAGTATATCGTTTGTACCGATGAGAAAACGTTTGTACCCGTCTGTACTATCGAGCAATCGTTTGTACCCATTCGTACTGACGAGTATATCATTTGTACCACCGAGAAAACGTTTGTACCCGTCTGTACTATCGAGCAATCGTTTGTACCCGTTCGTATCGACGAGTATATCGTTTGTACCAACGAGAAAACGTTTGTACCCGTCTGTACTATCGAGCAATCGTTTGTACCCATTCGTACTGACGAGGATATCATTTGTACCACCGAGAAAACGTTTGTACCAGTCTGTACTATCGAGCAATCGTTTGTACCCGTTGGTATCGACGAGTATATCGTTTGTAGCAACGACAAAACGTTTGTACCCGTCTGAGATATCGAGCAATCGTTTGTACCCGTTCGTATCGACGAGTATTTCGTTTGTACCACCGAGAAAACGTTTGTACCCGTCTGTACTATCGAGGAATCGTTTGTACCTATTCGTATCGACGAGTAAATCGTTTGTACCAACGAGAAAACGTTTATACTCGACTGTACTATCGAGCAATCGTTTGTACCCGTTCGTATCGACGAGTATATCGTTTGTACCACCGCGAAAACGTTTGTACCCGTCTGTACTATCGAGCAATCGTTCGTACCCATTCGTACTGACGAGTATATCATTTTTACCACCGAGAAAACGTTTGTACCCGTCTGTACTATCGAGCAATCGTTTGTACCCGTCGGTATCGACGAGTATATCGTTTGTACCAACGAGAAAACGTTTGTACCCGTCTGAACTATCGAGCAATCGTTTGTACCCGTCCGTATCGACGAGTATATCGTTTGTACCACCGAGAAAACGTTAGTACCGGTCTGTACTATCGAGCAATCGTTTGTACCCATTCGTACTGACGAATATATCGTTTGTACCACCGAAAAAACGTTTGTACCCGTGTGTACTATCGAGCAATCGTTTGTACCCGTTCGTATCGACAAGTATATCGTTTCTACCGCCGAGAAATCGTTTGTACCCGTCTGTACTATCGAGCAATCGTTTGTACCCGTTCGTATCGACGAGTATATCGTTTGTACCGAGAAAATGTTTGTACCCGTCTGAACTATCGAGGAATCGTTTGTACCTATTCGTATCGACGAGTAAATCGTTTGTACCAATGAGAAAACGTTTATACTCGACTGTACTATCGAGCAATCGTTTGTACCCGTTCGTATCGACGATTATATCGTTTGTACCACCGCGAAAACGTTTGTACTCGTCTATACTATCGACCAATCGTTTGTACCCATTCGTACTGACGAGTATATCGTTTGTACCAACGAGAAAACGTTTGTACCCGTTTGTACTATCGAGCAATCGTTTTTACCCGTCTGTAATATCAAGCAATCGTTTGTAACCCCTCGTACTGACGAGTATACCGTTTGTACCAACGAGAAAACGTTTTTACCCGTCTGCACTATCGAGCAATCGTTTGTACCCGTTGGTATCGACGAGTATATCGTTTGTACCAACGAGAAAACGTTCGTACCCGTGTGTACTATCGAGCAATCGTTTGTACCCGTTGGTATCGACGAGTATATCGTTTGTAGCAACGAGAAAACGTTTGTACCCGTCTAAACTATCGAGCAATCGTTTGTACCCGTTCGTATCGACGAGTATTTCGTTTGTACCACCGAGAAAACGTTTGTACCCGTCTGTACTATCGAGGAATCGTTTGTACCTATTCGTATCGACGAGTCAATCGTTTGTACCAACGAGAAAACGTTTATACTTGACTGTACTATCGAGCAATCGTTTGTACCCGTTCGTACTGACGAGTATATCTTTGTACCACCGAAAAAACGTTTGTACCCGTCTGTACTATCGAGCAGACGTTTGTACCAGTTCGTATCGACGAGTATATCATTTGGACCACCGAGAAATCGTTTGTATCCGTCTGTACTATCGAGTAATCGTTTGTACCCATTCGTATCGACGAGTATATCGTTTGTACCACCGAGAAAACGTTTGTACCAGTCTGGACTATCGAGAAATCGTTTGTACCCATTCGTACTGACGAGTATATCGTTTTTACCAACGAGAAAACGTTTGTACCCGTCTGTACTATCGAGCAATCGTTTGTACCAGTTCGTATCGACGAGTATATCGTTTGTACCAACGAGAAAACGTTTGTACCGGTCTGTACTATCGAGCAATCGTTTGTACCCGTCTGTAATATCAAGCAATCGTTTGTACCCCCTCGTACTGACGATTATATCGTTTGTATTACCGAGAAATCGTTTGTACCCGTTTGTACTATCGAGCAATCGTTTGTACCCGTTCGTATCGACGAGTACATAGTTTGTACCACCGAGAAAACGATTTTACCCGTCTCTACTATCGAGCAATCGTTTGTACCCATCCGTACTGACGAGTATATCGTTTGTATCAACGAGAAAACGTTTGTACCCGTCTGTACTATCGAGCAATCGTTTGAACCCATTCGTACTGACACGTACATCGTTTGTACCAACGAGAAAACGTTTGTGCCCGTCTGAACTATCGAGCAATCGTTTGTACCCGTTCGTATCGACAAGTATTTCGTGTGTACCGCCGAGCGTAAGTTTCGTAGAGTATGTAAGTAAGTAAACGGAGATGGGTTCAAACGATTAATCGGCAGTACAAATGATATGCTCGTCGATACGAACGGGTAGAAACGATTGCTCAATAGTCTAGACGGGTTCAATCGTTTTCCCAGTGGTTCCCACAAACGATATACTCGTCAGTACGAATGGGTATTAAAGATTAATCGCCGGTACGAACGGGTACAAACGATTTCTCGGTGGTACAAACGACACACTCGTCGATACCACCGGGTACAAACCATGGCTAGATAGTACAAACGGGTACAAACGATTGTTCGGTGGAACGATCGATATACGCGCCAGTGCGAATGGGTACAAACGATCAATCGCGGGTACGAACGTTTACTCGTTGGTACGAATGGGTACAAACGATTGCGCGGTGATACCAATGATATAATTGTCGAAATAAATGGGTACATACGATTGCTCGGGGATCAGACGATATACTTCCTGATACGAACGAGTACAAACGATTTAATAGTCTCTACAAACGGGTACAAACGATTAAACGTTGCTACAAACGATATACTCGCCAGCGCGAATGGGTACAAACGATTAATCGCTGATACAAACGATTTTCTTGTTGGTACGAACGGGTACAAACGATTCCTCGATAGTACAGACGGGTACAAACGATTTCTCGGTGGTACAACCGATATACTCGTCAGTACGAATGGGTACAAACGATTGCTCGATAGTACAGACTGGTACAAACGTTTTCTCGGTGGTACAAACGAAATACTTGTCGATACGAACGGGTACAAACGATTGCTCGATAGTACAGATGGGTACAAACGATTTCTCGGCAGTAAAAATGATATACTTGTCGATACGAACGGGTACAAACCATTGCTCGATAGTACAGATGGGTACAAACGTTTTCTCGGTGGTACAAACGAAAAACTCGTTTTTACGAACGGGTACAAACGATTGCTCGATAGTACAGACGGGTACAAACGTTTTCTCGGTGGTACAAACGATTGCTCGATAGTACAGACGGGTACAAACGTTTTCTCGGTGGTACAAACGATATACTCGTCAGTACGACGGGGGACAAACGATTGCTTGATATTACAGATGGGTACAAACGATTGCTCGATAGTTCAGACGAGTAGTAACGTTTTCTCCTTGGTACAAACGATATACTCGTCAGTACGAATGGGTACAAACGATTGCTCGATCCTACAGACGGGTACAAACGATTTCTCGGCAGTACAAACGATATGCTTGTCGATACGAACAGGTACAAACGATTACTCGATAGTACAGATGGGTACAAACGTTTTCTCGGTGGTACAAACGAAATACTCGTTTTTACGAACGGGTACAAACGATTGCTCGATAGTACAGACGGGTACAAACGTTTTCTCGGTGGTACAAACGATTGCTCGATAGTACAGACGGGTACAATCGTTTTCTCGATGGTACAAACGATATACTCGTCGGTACGACGGGGTACAAACGATTGCTTGATATTACAGATGGGTGCAAACGATTGCTCGATAGTTCAGACGGGCACAAACGTTTTCTCCTTGGTACAAACGATATACTCGTCAGTACGAATGGGTACAAACGATTGCTCGATACTCCAGACGGGTACAAACGTTTTCTCGGTGGTACAAACGATATACTCGTCAGTACGAATGTGTACAAACGATTGCTCGATACTACAGACGGGTACAAACGTTTTCTCGTTGGTACAAACGATATACTCGTCAGTACGAATGGGTACAAACGATTGCTCGATAGTACAGACGGGTAGAAACGTTTTCTCGTTGGTACAAACGATCAACTCGTCAGTACGACCGGGTACAAACGATTGCTCGATAGCACAGACGGGTACAAACGATTTATCGGCGGTACAAACGATATACTCGTCAGTACGAGGGAGTACAAACGAGTACTTGACATTACAGACGGGTAAAAACGATTGCTCGATAGTATAGACGGGTACTAACGTTTTCTCGGTGGTATAAACTATATACTCGTTGATACCAACGGGTACAAACGTTTTCTCGTTGGTGCAAACGATATACTCGTCGATACCAACGGATACAAACGATTTCTGTGTGGTACAAACGATATACTTGTCGGTACGAAGGGAAATAAAAAAATAAAAAAATTTTGCAAAAAAAAATAATAAAAAAAAAATTTCGACGGTACAAACGGGTACAAACGATTCTCCTTCCATTCGCGTTTATTAAAATTGTTTTGCTCTAAATGGGTTGCGGTCCATTTTTCCATACCCTCGTACTTTTTTCCCCCTTAAGGTACAAACGAAATTAAAGGCGGTACAAACGGGTACAAACCGAGTACAAACGAATGCAAAAAAAAAAAATTACTTTCTGTAAAGTCAGTTGCCAAGTTCACACAGGTTGCTGGTCTGACATATCAATTGGTCGGGTGAGCGAGCACAACGCTCTCTGCTCTAAAAAAAAATGAATCAAAGATGTGTTATAAATCAAAGATTCAGTTATGTAAATGTTGTGTAATTTTGTATAATAATCATGTTAGTTCTGTTTTGGTTATAAATGTATGAATATAATATGGATAATTTATTATATTGAGTTGCTTATTATTATGTATCGGTGTGTGAAATGTACGGGGTGTGTGGGAAAGAGGGTTATTATATTATGGAATTATAAAGAGATGACATATGAGCAATAACTAACCTCGATGTTGTTGATATTTCATGATTTTGCAGATATTTGGAAGGTTATTTCAAAAGAAAAAAAACATTATTTATGGCAATTAATAATGTTTAGTGGGGGAGATGCTCAATAGATGGAGATGTTATCGTTTATCCGCGATTTTTCTAATCTATAATGAATAAATAATTATAAACAATTATAAATAAGTTTTGTGTTACATTAGTTAAATTTTAGTATAAGAGATTGGTCTGAAAGAGATTTTAGTACAGAATCGAAAGACTATGATAATTACTTACTGAGTTAGTTCTTAAGAATTTGTTGTCCTTCCAAATTAAGCAATAACTCGAAATTTACAATTTTTCGTTACATGTTGAGTTGTGTGGTCAACGAAAGTTCGAGAGAAACTGAGTGGTGTATTAATTTCTTGAAGCACAATAGAGTCTTTGTACTACGAATCGGGGGTAAAGATCATTCAAGCAGTGACGTGTCAAGGAAAATAAAATAGGTGCATCAAGTTAGGGGTATTTAAAATTAGATTGTAATGTCCTTAAAATTAGCTTATCATGTCAATATATTACTTAGTATATAGTGTTAATAATTTTTAAAATTGCTATGTGAGCTAAAATATTGTAAAATGTATTGATAGTTATATTATAGAATTGTAGATTGAGCTTAGTTTTTTTATGTCAGTTCTAAAATTTATAGCGTTGGAGTGTGCCTTAATTTGTATCATTTCCAGGATTAGTCTTTTTTTGAGCCAATTTTCGTTGTTTAGTATCTTTACATTGTCAAATTGAAAATGAGTGTTTTTGTTCTATTGCATGTTGTGCTAAAGCTGTGTGTATTGCGGTAGTGTGTTTTATGCTATTTTTGTGTTCTTTTAATCTGGTTTCGAGGTATAATGTTGTGTTAGTTGTTTGTGACTAGTGTTATGTTGTATTGTTGGAAGAGACGAATTAATTGATGATGGAAAGCCGATGTTTTATTATTTTGTCTGTGAAAGAGATTGGATAGCAGTTTTGTATCATCGTGTTACTAATGAGATTGAGATTTTCTTTGGGAAATGAAGGATGAGATAATTTTATTGCCCCGTCAACCAACATGTAGATTATGGCTTTTTTTGGAACAGTGGGTGGTGTGAAAAGAAATTTATGAATCTGCCTGACCAGGTTGGTTTCCTATACCAATTTGTGATAATTGCGTTTTGTTTATAAATTAAAAGTAAATCAAGAAACGGGATTTTGTTGTCTATTTCATTTTCAGATGTGAATTGTAATTTTGGATTATAAGAATTAAAAATCTTTTTGGTGGATTCAACTTTGTTTGTTGGTAGATCAATAATAATATCATCAACATATCTTTTATATAGTGGTACTGAGAATTTTAGTTTTTCTAAGAAATTTGTTTCCAGATCCATCATGACAATGTTGGATAGTATTGGAGCTAGAGGTGATCCCATAGGTAACCCTGAGATTTGTTGATAAATTTTATCTTGGAATGTGAAGAAAACATGATGTATTCTATGGCTTCGATTATTTCATGTAAAGGAAACGCTATTGAGAATAAGTTAGATCTTTTTTGTAGGCTTTGAATAACTAGTTGTAATGGGATGTTGGTGTAGAGAGAAACGACATCAAATGAGGCCAATTTGTAGTTGAGTGGGATTGAGATGTTCGAGAGTGAATGTTTTAGGTGGAAGCTATCTTTGACGTGTGAATTGGTCGTACAGATTAATTTAGAGAGTTTCGTTTGTATGAATTCAGCTAGTATGTGTGTTGGACTATTCATTGATGATACTATTGGACGAAACAGTCATCTACACGGCCGCACACATCTTTGATTCATTTTATATCGACTGGCTATAAACAGACATAATGACCTTCTTCAGCGAGATACTACAACTCTTCGGATATTTCACCTTGGTAGCGTTCAAGAATTGGAAACGCGACACTGCCACGAAGACTCGCCTGAAACAACAACTTCGTTTCTTACTTAAATGTAGACAAGAAGGTTTGATACCGAAACACATTTTTTCCACACACCTAAATATTCAAATTTCCGGTAACAAAGGGAAAATAAAACTTAATAGAAAATCTCACAAATTCCATAAATCACTACTAAACATAGAAATCGATGATCCCAACTTTCGAATAAAAATCCTGAACCAAAAAATAAAAAAGAACACAGGAACAATCAACTTGACTCCAAACAATATTAAAGAGAGATTTTTCACTTTAGAACAAATAAAACTAAACAAACTATCAAAACTCTCATATGAAAAACACCTAAAAAAACTACCAAATCTTAGATTTCTACGAACCAAAAACATACATCATCACATTTTCAACCATGAAGAATTGTTTAAAACAATATCATCACAAACACATATAGATCAAAATAACATATATCACCTAAATTATCAAAATACAAATCAAACAACACAAAATCACAACATCTTATACTCAACACTCACCAATAGACAACATGACACAAATAATAATCTTCCCACTGATCCTCTGAACAATATAAACTCAACAATCACATTAAATAAAACCAAAGATTGGCTCATAAATCTCTCCAACATAGACATTCCACTACACATTTTCACATTCCTGTCTCTGGGTGAAAAGTTTTGTTTTCCTTACCTCAAACCCTCAAACATAAAACCTCACATCCACAAATTTATCTCCGCAAACAAATTGCCTAGAAAAACTAAAATTCTCAGTACCACTATATAAGATATGTTGATGATATTATTATTGCTCTACCAACAAACGAAATTGAATCCACCAAAAAGATTTTTAATTCTTATAATCAAAAATTACAATTCACATCTGAAAATGAAATAGACAACAAAATCCCGTTTCTTGATTTACTTTTAATCCATAAACAAAACTCAATTATCACAAATTGGTATAGGAAACCAACCTGGTCAGGCAGATTCATAAATTTCTTTTCACACCACCCACTGTCCCAAAAAAGCCATAATCTACATGTTGGTTGACAGAGCAATAAAATTATCTCATCCTTCATTTCACAAAGAAAATCTCAAACTCATTAGTAACACGATGACACAAAACTGCTTTCCAATCTCTTTCACAGACAAAATAATAAAACATCGACTTTCCATAATCAACAACCAAAATACGAATAGCAACAACTTCGATGCTTCCAGGATAATAAACCTTCCCTACACAAAAAACATACATCATCAACTAATACGTCTCTTCCAGCAATACAACATAACACTAGTCACAAACAACAAACTCAACATTTCATCGATTATTGGCTCCACCAAAGACAAAATTAATAACAATCGAAAATCCAACATAGTTTACAAAATCGACTGCACAGACTGCAATGCCACATACATTGGCCAAACCAAAAGATACCTCGAAACCAGATTAAAAGAACACAAAAGTAGCATAAAACACACTACCGCAATACACACAGCTTTAGCACAACATGCAATAGAACAAAAACACGATTTTCAATTTGACAATGTAAAGGTACTAAACAACGAAAATTGGCTGAAAAAAGACTAATCCCGGAAATGATACAAATTAAGGCACACTCCAACGCTATAAATTTTAGAACTGACATACAAAAACTAAGCTCAATCTACAATTCTATAATATAACTATCAATACATTTTACAATATTTTACCTCTCATAGCAATTTTAAAAATTATTGACACTATAAACTAAGTAATATATTGACATGATTAGCTAATTTTGAGGACATTATAATCTAATTTTCAATACCCCTAACTTGATGCACCTATTTTATTTTCCTTGACACGTCACTGCCTGAATGATCTTTTCCCCCGATTCGTAGTACAAAGACTCTATTATGCTTCAAGAATCTAATACACCACTCAGTTTCTCTCGAACTTTCGTGGACCACACAACTCAACATGTAACAAAAAATTGTAAATTTCGAGTTATTGCTTAATTTAGAAGGACAAAAAATTCTTAAGAACTAACTTAATAAGTAATTATCATAGTCTTTCGATTCTTTACTATAATCTCTTTCAGACCAATATCTTACACTAAATTTTCACTAATGTAACACAAAACTTGTTTATAATTATTTATCCATTACAGATTAGAAAAATCGCCGATAAACGATAACATCTCTATCTATTGAGCATCCCCCCCACTAAACATTTTTTATTGCCATAAATAATGTTTTTTTTTTAAATAACCTTCCAAATATCTGCAAAATCATGAAATGTCAACAACATCGAGGTTAGTTATTGCTCATATCTCATCTCTTTATAATCCCATAATATAATAACCCTCTTTCTCACACACCGTACATTTCACACACCGATACACAATAATAAGCAATTCAATACAATACATTATCCATATTATATTCATACAGTTATAACCAAAACAGAACTCCCTAGCAATTATGGCAACTGCAAAGTCAACCGAAAATATCAACGGTTGAATTTGGACAGCTTTACAACTATAAAGTCGACCGTAAAAAAAATCCTAATGGTTGATTCAACGGTTGTTTAACTGCGGCCATTTTATTTTCGCTGGATGGTCTCACTCCGTCGCACAATCTGCTGCGGATATTCTCTCCCCCCCCCTGTGTTTGATTACTCAATTCTCCGCAAATTATCAATTTAATTATCAAGCGGTATAATTTGATTAATCATTAAATATATTGCGTCGAGTCAACCATCCAATCAACCGTCGAGTCAACCATCCAGTCAACCGCCGAGTCAACCATCCAGTCAACCGTCGAATCAACCATCGACAGAAAACGCAAGATGGTCGACTTTCAAAGATGAACAGTTGAGAAGCTGTCCAAATTTAACCGTTGAACTTTTACGTTGACTCAACTGTCTTTTACAACCGGTTGACCAAAATGACAGGGCTAACATGATTATTATACAAAATTACACAACATTTAGATAACTGAATCATAACATAAAACGCTCATATATATAACCTTCTCAAACGTGATTTGTTAAAAATTGTGTATCATAATTTATACAGAAAAATATAATTTCTGAAGAGGACCCGAACCAGAGGGCCGAAACGTAAAGAAAAACACCGTTCATTTCCATCGTTAACCTTGGAAAACCTCATTGGCCGGACCGAAGCCGAATCCTCAACGATTAACTGCTCTCTGCTCTATCCTAACCCGTCCTCGTTCTCTCTCGTAATCGGCCCGCTTTCAGTCCAGCGTTACGACCCAGATAGACACTCGCGATCATCATGCCGTGCACACGATTGATGAAGCAAATTTTACAGCATATTGACTACAGGTTATGATGCAAAGCCGTGAACTCATTTAGTATAGTGAATGTACAAAGCATTTTGATCTCAATATGTCGTTTACAAATGCATCGTACGTTTGAAGCACGTTGAACTCATATCGCTGTGCTCAAGTGTCCACAATTAATATCTGCAAATTTTACGTCATATGGAAGTCATCCAATGACTGGGTTAGCACTGGTACTAGACATGCCATGCAAGCAATATGACGGCGATATACATGTTTGTCAGTGATACATTTGATGGGCGCAACATGACGGCGATATGCGTGTTTCTCAGTGATACATCCTATGACGGCGATATGCATGTTTCTAAGTGATACATTCGTTGAGCGCAATATGACGGCAATATGTCTATTTCGTCAGTGATACATCCCAGGAGTTCAATATGATGGCGATATGCATGCTTCTCAGTGCTACATTCCACGACGGCAATATGCATGTTTTCAGTGATACATTCGGTGAGCGCAAAATGCCGGCGATATGCCTGTTTCGGTGATACATCCTATGACGGCGATATGCATATTTCTAACAAGGAGAAGGCAGAGCCTGGACGTCGAATCGGGTTCTCCTTTCGCGTGGTGAAAGTTGAAGACCTCCGAATTAACGTCGTTTTTGTTCCAATAGGCCTTAGTTGCTGGGATATTGCGATTTAAAAATTTGGGTGTTTCGTCTCGCGCGTAGCGTACGTTGAGCGTTGACGCTTGAGGCAAGAGCGGCCGTAGCTAATACGGTAAGACGACAGACCGGCACTCTGAAAGTTCACGGTTCGCGTCCTCATGCTTTTTTTAATTCAATTTTTTTAAATTTTATAATCTCTCATAAGACTTTGCATGTGCAGGTAAATAAGAAAATTCGAAAATATATATTACTAGTTTTATTTATCTATTATATTAGGTGCGCAACTAAGTTCCCGCTGTTTTTCAAGAGATGGCTCCACTAGTAAGTGCTGGTCGATTGTGACATAACCACAACGTCATAAACCAAGGTTAGACATATGGTAAACAAACCGCTTTGACACATTAGTGATTTTGTTTTTGCGTCGCATACTTTTGGTTGTGTGAAAATGTCCGATTTTGTGCCAAATAATCGTCATTTGCGGGAAGTGTTGCTTTTCTTCTTTCGTTCGAAGAAAGCGGCGGCTGAAGCGCATCGAGAACTCCAAAAAGTTTACGGAGATGCTGCTCTAAGTGAAACAACGTGCCGTGATTGGTTCCGTCGCTTCAAAGACGGTGATTTCGATGTTGACGACCGTTCACGTGAAGGAAGGCCAAAAACCTTCGAAGACGCTGAATTGAAGGCATTGCTCGATGAGGATCCATGCCAAACGCAAAAAAAGCTGGCTTCAGCATTAGGAGTTATCTGCCAAGCCATTTCCAAGCGATTGCATGCGTTGGGAATGTTTCAAAAACAAGGAACTTGGGTTCCTTATGATTTGGAGCCGAGAAACGTTGAGCGTCGTTTTTTCGCCTGTGAACAACTGCTCGAGCGGCAAAAAGGGAAGGGTTTTCTTCATCGCATGGTTAAGGGTGATGGAAAATGGATTCATTACAGCAACCCAAAGAGAACAGAATCATGGGGACTGCCCGGTCATGCTTCTACGTCGTCGGCTCGGCCGAATGTTCACGCTGCGAAGGTTTTGCTGTGTATTTGGTGGGACCAGGGCGGTGTTATTTATTATGAGCTGTTGAAACCGAACGAAACCATCACTGGGGAACGGTATCAAACTCAATTCGAGGCACGAAAAAGTGATTTTACAGCATGACAATGTTCGGCCTCACGTTGCCAAACCCGTTAAAACCTACTTAGAAACGCTGAAATTGGAAGTCCTACCTCACCCGCTATATTCTCCAGATATTGCGCCGTCCGATTATTACTTGTTCCGTTCGATGGCACATGGTCTGGCTAATCAGCAGTTCCGCTCATATGAAAACATCTCAAAATGGCTTGATTCGTGGATAGCCTCGAAAGACGAACACTTCTACCGTGACGGTATTCGAGCTCTGCCAGAAAGATGGGAAAAAGTTGTCGCTAGCGATGGGCAATATTTTGAATGATTCATTTGTAACCATTTTTTCACAATAAAGTGGCATTTTCATCAAAAAAACAGCGAGAACTTAGTTGCGCACCTAATATGAAAATAATTAATCCAATAATGAAGTCACAAATACATAGCAAAATAATATTGTATAACAAATAATTAATCTAATAATGAAGTCACAATTACAAAGCAAAATAATATTGTATAACAAATAATTAATCTATTAATCACGTCACAATAAGAAAGCAAAATAAGATGGTATAAAAAATAAATAATTAATCTAATTCACAGGAAAGCATATTTGAAGATATATCTTCAAATATGCTTTCCAGATAGAATCCGCAAGGTTAAATGTGGTTACGGTGGTATTACGTTCATTTTATGTTCGTGGTGTCGTAAGCCTTTGTGCTTCCCTTGCTTTTTCGATAGTTTCCATCCTCCAATTTGTCAACATACTGATCTGATAGAAGAAGAATCAGAATAATCACCTGCCGCGAAATTTGCAGTGTGAATTCGATTAATTATTTGTTATACAATATTATTTTGCTATGTAATTGTGACTTCATTATTGGATTAATTATTTTAATATAATAGATAAATAAAACTAGTAATACAAATTCTCGAATGAACTTCTTCACCTGCACATGCAAAGTCTTATGAGATTATGAAATAAAAGTGAAAATTGAATTTAAAAAAAAGCATGGGGACGCGACCCGTGAACTTTCAGAGTGCCAGTCCGTCATCTTACCGTATTAGCTACGGCCGCTCTTGTCTTAAGCGTCAACGTTCAACGTACTACGCGCGAGCCGAAACTCCCAAATTTTCAAATCGCGATATCTCAGCAACTAAGGCCTATTGGAACAAAAATAAAAAACGACGTTAATTCGGAGGTCTTCAACTTTCACCACGCGAAAGGAGAACCCGATTAGCGACATCCAGGCTCTGCCTTCTACTTCTAAGTGATACATTCGATGAACGCAATATGACGGCGATATGTATATTCGTCAGTGATACATCCCATACGCGCAATATGACGGCGATGTGCATCCAAATCCAGAATCGTACAAATAGGCAGACACAAAGAAAGTTTGCACAAGTGTTAGAATGGCAAGGTAGGTAGCGCGCTCAGCTCGAGAATTAGAAGACGTGGTCCAAACCGTAGGTGGGTACAAAATTTAACTAGGCAGAATGCGTTTTTATCCATTTATCATATAGGTAGGAAAATAAATAAAGCGTATGGGAATATAAAAATCCTACCAGATTTTTTTAATCAATATTTTTTGATGTTGTAAATTTTTCACGCTATGACACTCATATGAGCTCCATATGAGCACAGCATAGTTACGTCACGCCATGCCGCTAATATGAGCTCCGTATGAGTACAGCATAGTTACGTCACGCCATACCGCTAATATGAGCTCTGTATGAGCACAGCATAGTTCCGTCACGCCATGCTGCTAATATGAGCTTCGTATGAGCACTACAGTTTCTTCACGCCGTAACACCCATATGAGCCCCATATGCACTCACTTATTGTTAGATATTCGTCACCCAATTTTGCTAGTCTGATGAATTCACTGCATGCATATTCGCGTGAGAACAACTTTGCTTCATTTGGATGTATTATTGTGATTCATCATGTGATGCAAATATGACTTCAACGGGAGCACTCATAAGGGATACACAGCTGTGAGACTTTCTATGCCGCAGTGATGATGTACATATGACGCCAATATGAGGTATATCCGTCTATCTGGGGAACTTCCCAAACTGGACCGCGCCAAAGTTAGTCCCCCCCCCCCACTTTGACTAATCGAACTTTTTTTTACGAATCGTTTGGTGGTCGTTTGGAAGTTCTCCGTTTTCCGAAAAAACGATAATTAAAAATTGGGCGGTAAGTTGCCCCCCCCCCACTTTGACTAATCGAACTTTTTTTGTACGAAACGTTTGGTCGTTTGGTAAACCATTCAAAACGTTTGGTAGTTTCCCGTTCTTTCGGAAAATCAAAAAGAAAATTTCGATCCATAAGATAGAACGATGAGCAGCGGAAAAAGACTCGACAACCACCGCCATCTATTGCAAAAACGCCGTATAATATCGCGACCAATCGCAGCCTTCCGTTTCGAATACGCGTAATTTCTTTCGGTTCGGTTGGAGTTTATTAACAAATCTAACTTTGAAAGTGTCACGTCGTTCTACCTCTGTGGCTTTTGGCGACCAATCACAGCTCTCTATTCCTGATACGCACGTATTTTGTGTTATCGTATCTCAATGATCCCAAACGTCCCGAATAGAATACCAAACGCTACCGAATGTTTTTCTATCGATCGCGGCCCATTAAAACGTAATAGGACAAGAAATAACGAGTGAATCTACGCTAATAAATAATTCTGCCTGTGCGGCTTCTGGCGACCAATCCCAGCGCTCCATACCCGATTTGCTGTATTTTGCGTTGGCGTTATTGATTGATCGACTACCAAACGACATGAATAGAATACCAAACGGTATGATTTATTTTTCTATCGATTAAGTCTCATCACAATGAATCAGCCACAAAATAATAGGTGAATTTTTGTTAGAAATTCCTTTTTCCGCTGCGGCTTCTGGCGACCAATCACAGCTCGCCGTTCACGATATACACGTATTTCTCGTTGGCGCCATAGTGATCGACTACCAATCGTTCTAAATTGAATACCAAACGCTTCCGGGAGTTTTTATATAAATCAAGAACCATTGAAGGGAAATCAGACAAGAGATAGCGAGTGCATCCGTGTTTTACAATTTTGCTCTGTAGTTGAACCTTCAGTGACCAATCGCAGTCCTCTAATCAAGACGCCGGATATCCGTTCTTGGTTCAGTTGTGACTTTGGGTCCTGATCTGTCATAGCCGAGACGTAAAATTTTTTTCATTCGTGACCTCATTCCGAAATAATTATTTAATTGAAGTGTGCGCGAACTTATTACTAATAAAGAATCAAATCAAAGGAACTCAACGGGAAGTGACAGAAGAGAGATGACCTAACGATGGGCCGCCCGGATACCACCATAAACTTAGCCGGATAACTTTAACTTCTTAAGGTTTTTGCATTCCTAATCGTTTGGTGGTAATTGGTAGCTTAATAAGAAGGTTTGGTGGTCGACCGTTTCGTTATAATTGAATGAGACTTTTTTCTGTAAAGTTGGCCGGACCTTTTTTTTATTTATCACGCAATCCAAAAAATGCCACGCCGAATCGATGCAGAATCGTTTGGTGTAATTCATAAGTTATCCCGGTCGAAAAAAATCCACGTCTAGGCGCATACGATGGAGGGCCGTAATTAGTGATTTAAAGATCCAACGGAATACGGCGCAGTGATATTTTAATTTATTTATGTTTTTCTTCGCCGAACTCGTTCCAATAAGTCTCAAACGGAAGATAATCGTTCGGTAGTGATTGGTAGCTTAATTGAAACGTATGGTAGTTAATTGCTCCATTTCGCCGATCGAATAACCATCTACGGTTAGACGCAGGCGATAGAGGGCTGTAGTTGGCTGCTGAAGGATCTAACGGACACGGAGCAGTAAAATTTTAATTTCATTATGTTTTTCGTCACCGATCTCGTTCCAATAAGCCTCATACGGAAGATAATCGTTTGGTAGTGATTGGTAGCTTAATTATAACGTTTGGTAGTTAATTCCTTAATTACGCCAATCGAAAAATCATCTATGTTTAGATGAAGGGATAGAGGCCTGTAGTTGGCTGCTGATGGATCCAACGTAATACGGAGCAATGAAATATCTATTTCTCTATGTTTTTTCACCGATCTCGTTACAATAAGTCTCATACGGAAGATAATCGTTTCGTAGTGGTTGGTAGCTTAATTACAACATTTGGTAGTTAATTCCTTAATTACGCCGATCGAAAATCCATTTACGCTCAGATGCAGGCGATAGAGGGCTGTAGTTGGCTGCTGATGGATCCAACGGAATACGGCGCAGTGATATATCAAGTTCTTAATGTTTTTTCACCGATCCCGATCCAATAAGTCACGTACGGAAGACAATCGTTTGGTAGTGATTGGTTGCTTAATTGAAACGTTTGGTAGTTAATTCGTCAATTACAGCGATCGAAAAACCACCTACGGTTAGATGCGGGCGATATTCCACTTTCATTATGTTTTCCTTCGCCGACCTCGTTCTAATAAGTCTCAAACAGAAGATAATCGATTGGTAGCGATTTGTAGTTTAGGGGTCGTCCATTAATCACGTTAGGCTTAAATAGGGGGGGGGGGGGATTCGGATAACATCACGATTGATCATGCTGGGGCGGGGGGGGGGGGGGGGGGGGTTGTGACTTATCACGTGTATTTTTTTTGTGTAACTGCGTGGACAGTGCCATTAAATATACTGACAATATATATTTTTTCGTCTTTTATAATAAAATAACCCACTTTTTATCGCTTGTATTTGACGTTTCTTAACAAAAAAATATACGTGATGTTGGGGCGGGAAGGGGGGGGGGGCTAGAAACCTCACCACATATCACCATGAGGGTGGGGGGCTCAAAAAGTGGCCTAAGAAACCTCACGTGATTAATGGACGAACCCTTGATAAAAACGTTTAGTAGTTGATGCCATGATTACGCCAATCCTAAATCCATCTGTGTTTGGACGAAGGGATTGAGGGCTGTAGCTGGCTGCTGATGGATCCAACGGAATGCGGAGCAGTGATATTTCAATTTCTTTATGTTTTTCTTCACCGATCTCGTTCTAATACGTCTCATACGGAAGATAATCGTTTGGTAGTAATTGGTAGCTTAATTAAAGCGTTTGGTAGTTAATTCCTCAATTACGCCGATCAAAAAATCATCTACCCTAAGACACAGGCCATAGAGGGCTGTAGTTGGCTGCTGAAGGATCTAACGGAATACGAAGCAGTGATATTTTAATTTCTTCATGTTTTTCTTCACCGATCTCGTTCTAATGAGTCTCATACAAAAGATAATCGCTTGGTAATGATTGGCAGCTTAATTAAAACGTATGGTAGTCAATTTCTCAATTACACCGATCGAAAAACCATCTACAGTTAGACGCAGGCGGTAGAGGGCTGTAGTTGGCTGCTGAAGGATCTAACGGAATACGGAGAAGTGATATTTCAATTTTTTAATGTTTTTCTTCACCGATCTCGTTAGAATAAGTTCCAAACGGAAGATAATCGTTTTGCAGTGATTGGTAGCTTCATAAAAAAGTTTGGTAGTTCATTCCTTAATTAGGCTGATCGAAAAATCATCTACGGTTAGACGCAGGCATTCGAGGGCTGTAGTTGGCTGCTGATGGATCCAACAGAATCTGGCGCAGTGGTATTTCGATTTCTTTGTGTTTTTGATCCCCGATCTCGTTCCAATAAGTCTCAAATGGAAGATGATCGTTTGGTGGTGATTGATAGGCATATTGGTCGATGATGGATCCAATGGAATTCAGACCAATGCCATTCCGATTTTTTATGTTCTATTCACAAATTTCATTATTCCGCTGGCGCGATGCATCGAACAATATTTCGATTTGTTTAATATGATTGATTCATCAATTTTCTTCTAATAATTCGCAATACGAATATCATCTTGTGAGTAGTACATGCGATAAACATGCATCATAACGCCGCAGAACGGTGCAGTACGATAGCAACGTTATTCCCGTAATATTATATCAATCAACCAGAACCCGGTGCGTTGGTCCAGTGATTAGCGTGCTGGCCAGCGGATCGGGAGGCCCCGGGTTCGAATCTCAGTCGCGTCACTTTCGTTGTGAAATGTTTTTCTCCGACATTTCTCGGCGAAAGACGCCTAGTTCCGTGACTGCGAGGTGAACTTGGGACCGGCTGTATCGGTTGAGCTTTTCCGCAGTTTCCCTATGCCTATGGCAGATATGTCACGGTGAATACTATACAGAGGGGCAAGTCGGCTGCGGCCGCAAGGTGGGGCAGGGGGTGGGTGGGGGCGGAATGGGTAGTGGATTGGATGGCAGAGGAGCGATGTGGAATCGGAGGTAGAACGACGTTGAGGCGGATTGTGGGGCTCGTAAAAAGGGGAAGGTCCTGTATGGCTGGAAAAAGCCAATAAAATCTATAAATCAAATAGCCAAATAAGTCGAACCTGATCTAGAGTTTAAACTATGATCGAGAGTTGCGTGCTAAGCAAAAAGATTAATTACGGTTAAACGTTGGAAGGGGGAAGAAACCCGGTTTCTTTCACCCTCATTGCCGTTACGTTCACTTTCTTATTCTTCTCGCGTACTCAACATTTACAGCAGCGGTGAAGAGTGTAATCACATTCCCTCGCGCTCCAGTAGCGCGATTCCGTAACTCTGTAGCGACTGTTTTCGTTATCGTTAGCTAGCAACAGCCAATTACATGCACGATTACGGAAGAAAGAGAGTCTCTTATTGTCTGTCGATAGCTAAATTATTGGACTTATTAGAACGAGATCGGTGAAAAAAGATAAAGAAATCTAAATATCACTACTTCGTATTCCGTTGGATCCATCATCAGCAAACTACAGCCCTCTATCACCTGCGTCCAAGCGTCGATGGTTTTTCGATCGGCGTAATGACGGAATTAACTACCAAACGTTTTAATTAAGCTACCAATCACTACCAAACGATTATCTTCCGTTTGAAACTTATTGGAACGAGATCGGTGAAGAAAAACATAAAGAAATATCACTGCTCCGTATTGCGTTAAATCCATCAACAGGCAACTACAGCCCTCTATCACCTCTTCCAAACATGGATGGTTTTTAGATTAGCGTAATTATGGAATTAACTACTAAACGTTTTAATATAGCTACCAATCACTACCAAACGATTATCTTCCGTTTGAGGCTTATTAGAACGAGATCGGCGAAGAAAAACATAAAGAAATATCACTGCTCCGTATTCCACCTGATCCATCAGCAGCCAACTACAGCCCTCTATCACCTCTTCCAAACATAGATAGTTTTTCTATTAGCGTAATTATGGAATTAACTACTAAACGTTTTAATTGAGCTACCATTAACTACCAAACGATTACCTTCTGTGTGAGACTTATTAAAACGAGATCGGTGAAGAAGAACATAATGAAACTGAAATATCACGGCTCCGTATTCCGTTAGATCCTTCAGCAGCCAATTACAGCCCTCTATGTCCTCCGTCTAAGGGTAGATGATTTTTTGATCGGCGCAATTGAGGAATTAACTACCAAACGTTTTAATAAAGCTACCAATCACTACCAAACGATTATTTTCCGTTTGAGACTTATCAGAACGAGATCGGTGAAGAAAAATATAAAGAAATTGAAATATCACCGTTCCGTATTCCGTTAGATCCTTCAGCAGCCAATTGCTGCCCTATATCGCCTGCGTCTAAGGGTACATGATTTTTCGATCAGCTTAATTGAGGAATTAACTATCAAACGTTTCAATCAAGTTACCAATCACTACCAAACGATTATCTTCCGTATGAGACTTATTATAACGACATCGGTGAAGAAAAACATAAATAAATTAAAATATCACTCTTCCGTATTCCGTTAGCTCCTTCAGCAGCCAATTACAGCCCTCTCTCGCCTGTGTCTACGGGTTGATGATTTTTCGATCGGCGTAATTAAGGAATTAACTACCAAACGTTGTAATTAAGCTATCTCTATTGTCGAAGCTCCTTCATTGCGAAGTTACCTCGTAGTTTTGGATATATATTTTTTGAATGATGGATGGAGGTTGAGGTTTTTTAAGAAATGAAAAACACTCGTGTTTGAGCCATTGTATTTTCTACGTTTATTGGCTCTTGTGGGAAAAGCCTTGCGGCATAAAAACCCACGACAATTCGACGATTGTGAATTTGCGTATATAAGAAGGCATAAAGCCCATTTGGCTCGTACCATTGCAATCTCGCGCGTTATTTCGTATTGAACTTCGATTGTTTTCGATTTTGCGTTTAATGACCTTTACCGAGGAATCGTCAGCTCTTGCTGTCCTTTTTGGAAAGAAGTATATGATCACGGATCGGAGAATCGAGGACCGTACGGCCGTTCACCCGTGCTCGGAGAATCGAGGACCGTACGGCCGTTCACCCGACCGCTGTGATCATCGAATGTATTTTAAGGGTTGGAGAATCGAGGACCTGGTGGCCGTTCACCCAACCGCTTGTAATAGGCTAGTTGCCTGAGTTTTACTCGGGAGAGTCGTATGTGTTTTACTCAGTGGAGTCGTATGTGAGAGGACCCAGGGCCCTTTCGCCTTGCGCGTCACCGACGATCGTCACTCGACGGACGACCGCGCTGCACTGTCCCAAAAAGTATATTGCACGCTCGCCCACTCGTTCACAAGAGATTTTTGATCCCTGTTGACGCAAGTTGGTCGAGCGCGGCTAGCAACGGAGATCGCAATGGCCAAACGCAAACTACTCTCATGCACTGAACACTATCAATCACTACAAAACGATTATCTTTCGTTTGAGACTTATTAGAACAAGATCGGTGAAGAAAAACATGAAGAAATTGAAGTATCACTGCTCCGGATTGCGTTGGATCCTTCAGTAGCCAGCTACAGCCCTCTATCGCCTTCGTCTAAGGGTAGATGATTTTTCGATCGGCGTTATTGATGAATTAGCTATCAAACGTTTTAATTAAGCTACAAATCACTACCAAACGATTATCTTCCGTATGAGACTTATTGGAACCAGATCGGTGAAAAAAAAAACAAAAAAAAATCTTATTTCACTGCTCCGTATCCCGTTGGATCTATAAATCACCAATTACGGCCCTCCATCGTATGCGCCTAGACGTAGATTGTTTTTCGACCGGGATAACTAATGAATTAACTACCAAACGTTGGGATTTGCATATTTGTGACCACCAAACGATTCTGCATCAATTCGGCGTGGCATTTTATGGATTGCGTGATAAGTAAAAAAATTCCGGTGAACTTTACGGAAAAAAGTCTCATTTAATTATAACGAAACGGTCGACTACCAAACCTTCTTATTCGGCTACCAATCTCCACCAAACGACCACAAAACGATTAGAAATGAAAAAACATTGAGAAGATAAAGTTGTCCGGCGCACACATCGATTGAATAATTATTTGAAAAAGAGGTCACGAATGAAAAAATGTTATGCCTCGGCGATGACAAATCAGGATCTAATATCATAACCGAATCAAGAACGGATATCCGGCGTCTTGATTAGAGGACTGCGATTGGTCACTGAAGGTCCAACCACAGAGCAAAATTGTAAAACACTGATGCATTCGCTATCTCTTGTCTGATTTCCCTTCAATGAGTCGTGATTTATAGAAAAACTCCCGGAAGCGTTTGGTATTCAATTTAGAACGATTGGTAGTCGATCACTAGATTGCACCAACGAGGAATGCGTGTGTATCGTGAACGACGAGCTATGATTGATCGCCAGAAGCCGCACCGGAAAAAGGGATTTCTAACAAAAATTTACCCATTATTTTCTGGCTAATTTCATTGTGATAAGACTTAATCGATAGAAAAACATCTAATAGCGTTTGAAATTCCATTCAGGACGTTTGGTAGTCGATCGCTAAATTACGCGAATGCAAAATACATGTGAATCCTCAGAGGACGGTTCTGATTGGTTACCTGAAGCCGTAGTCCTTGAACGGCTGATTAACGCAAATTCACCCGTTATTTTTTTACCAAAATTGTTCCAACCATTCTTGATTACAATAAAAATATGCGGCATCGTTTGATATTCTACTCAGGGCGTTTGGTAGTTTATCATGAAATTAGGCTAATGAAAAATACATGCGGATCATGAATGGATAGCTATGATTGGTGACTAGAAGCCGCGGCGGAAAAATAACCTATTTTCGCAAGTTCCTGGGTTATTTTTGGTTAATCCTGTTCTATTGAGACTTGATCAGCCCCCTGACACTGGTAGATAAATAGTGTCCGCAAAATGTCCTTGCCGCACTGTGGCGCTAGTAGTCGTGTGACAGGCATGCTATATATGTATGTTGCGCCGGTGTTTCGAATAATTTACATAAATAAAATAAATAACGTCGCTATAACGATCACAGGCGAAAGCCACGAAAGTATCGAATTGTTCAGCTCACCGGAGTATTTAACAGCCAACGCTAGATAGTGGCGATTTCAAGAACTACAAAGCCGGGACAAAACGCGTTTCCGTTTATCGTATAGGAATAGTAGGCCAGTATCAGGGGCTGGACTCGGTCGATAGAAAAGCATATTATAGTGTTTGGTATTCTATCCGGGGAGTTTGGTAGTCGATCACGAAATTATTCCAATGCATAATACTTGTGGGTTTTGAATGGAGGGTCGTGATTGGTTGCTAAACGACTATTAAGGCCCGGTTCCACAACTCTCGGTTAACCGAGTCAACCGAAGTTTAAGGGCGACTGGACCAATCAGAACCACGCTGAGCTGGCTA
The DNA here is from genome assembly GCA_963210295.1 of Ophion ellenae. Classification (NCBI taxonomy): domain Eukaryota; kingdom Metazoa; phylum Arthropoda; class Insecta; order Hymenoptera; family Ichneumonidae; genus Ophion; species Ophion ellenae. The sequence continues at coordinate 23,240,698 of OY723386.1, forward strand.
AATCGGTTAACCGAGAGTTGTGGAGCCGGGCCTAAACGATTCGTGAAGAAAATGACCGCTTAGACATAGTGGGGGCGATTCCAAGTTGTAGACCGATTTTTCAATCTCGATTTTTTGAAAAACGGGAAACTACCAAACGACGATTTCAATGGGCTAATGAACGCTACCAAACAACCACCAAACGATTCGTAAAAAAATGGCCGTTTAGTCGAAGTTGAGGGTGGTGGGGGAATTATGGTCCGATACTAATCGGTATTCTGCTCCCCTCCGCCTCACACTTCGAATAATCGACCTTTGTTTTACGAATCGTTTGGTAGTCGTTTGGTAACGTGTATTAGCCCATTGAAATCGTTTGGTAGTTTCCCGTTAAAAAATCAAGATTAAAAAACGGGTCCATAATCCCCCCCCCCCCCCCACACCACTTCGACTAATCGGACTTTTTTTACGAATCGTTTGTTGGTCGTTTGGTAGCGCATTGACATCGTTTGGTAGTTTTCTGTTTTTTTTTTAAATTGAGATTTAAAAATCTGGCCACCATTTGCCCCCCCCCCCCCCCTCACTTTGACTAATCAAGCTTTTATCCACGAATCCTTTAGTAGTCGTGCGTGCTTAAATAGGTTCTTTGTCCTCCGCGACTTGTGGCGACCAATCACAGCTCACCGTTTAGTTGATCATGGTGAGCCGCTATTGGTCGCCAGAAGCCGCACTGGCAGAATTATTTATTAGCGTAGAATCACTCGTTATTTCTTGTCCGATTCCGTTCTAATGGGCCGCGATCGATAGAAAAACATCCGGTAGCGTTTGCTATTCTATTCGGGACGTTTGGTAGTCGATCATTTAAATACGATAACACAAAATACGTGGGTATCAGGAATAGAGAGCTGTGATTGATCGCCAGAAGCCGCAGGGGCAGAACGATGTGACATTTTCATAGTTAGATTTGTTAATAAACTCCGACCGAACCGAAAGAAATTTCGCGTATCCGAAACGGAAGGCTCCGATTGGTCGCGATAATATACGACGTTTTTGCGATAGACGGTGTTGGTCATCGAGTCTTTTTCCGCTGCTCATCATCCTATCTTATGGATCGAAATTTTGTTTTTGATTTTCCGAAATAACGAGAAACTACCAAACGATTTAAATGGTTTACCAAACGCTACCAAACGACCACCAAACGATTCGAAAAAAAAAGTTCGATTAGTCAAAGTGGGGGGGCCAACTTACTGCCAAATTTTTGATTATCGATTTTTCGAAACAGATAGACGAACAGCTGTCTGCCCCTCAAATTTTCTGAATTTGAAAAAAAACGTAGACTGGCTTATCATAAGCCGATCTACATTTTTTTTCTCCAATTCAGAAAATTTGAGGGCCCGACAGCTGTTCGTCTATCTATTTGACGTCGTTTGGCAAAGTTTCGACGGGATCTGAAGAGCCGTTTCAGAGATTTTTGGGTATCTACAATTGTTCTACATACCGACCGCGATGAGGTGTCATTCCGTCTTAAAGTAAAAAATCGGTCGATGAGTTTAAAATGGTATGAAAAATAAAACAAATTTATTCTGATAAAATTGCTTTAAAAAACGCTGCAAATGGAAATTTGCATATTGCTGCCTCAAGATTTAACACGATCAAAGGTTTCTCCATGAGGAAGCCGAAATTAAAAAAATAGTTCCGCATAGAGGAAAATTAGAGCATCATGCTAAATCTCGAAGAAGCAATTTGCAAATTGCAATATTCAGCGTTTTTTGAGTGCTGTTGCATATATCTATGCGTATAATACAAAAGGTGTTCAATGAGTATTGTCGGGTGATTAAAATCGTCAAAATCTCGAGCCTACATTAACATTATTTTTTATTTAAAATCTGTGTAATTTGGGAGGGTGATTTTCTTTGAAAATTGTCGATGCTATTATATTCAAAAAGATATTTTCAAAAGTCTTTCGTGCACAAACAAAATTCGAATAATATAAAACCAGTAATGGCATGCATTTATTTTTGTAGCATGATACAAATCCAGTCAAATACCAATACAAGCCGCAGTAGGAATGCTGATAAATGAATGAATAAATATATAAATAATATGAACTTGCTCGTAGAGCTACTAACAATTAATAGGTTTGTTCGCGCTAGCTGCACTCTACACTCGGCAGTGTAAACAGAACTGGGGCAGTGTCTAGGGAGTGCAGTTTATTTCCTCGCGGGTGAGCAACTCTAGCGCGAATGCGATAGTGTACAAGAAACATGGCGGCGACTTAGTGGACCGCACCTTAACCTTAAACAACACATGAGATTACGGAGTCTCATCTAACCGTTAAAGAGATATACCGTGTAACCTCAAGTTTGTTGATCTCGTAAACTGATTACAATGGACGGTGTTATTGAAATTATTAACTTGTACTTGTAATTGCGCTCGGAATGGATGTATTGATACCCGTTTTACTTAGAATGGAGTGTTAGCGATAAGATTGTAGAAATCCAAAGCCTCCACAAATGCACAAATTGTTGTCAGCATCAACGACTAAGCCGCCTTCTGAATCTCGGAACAGCACTGCTGACTTAATTTTTTGTTCCTTTCCCATGTTAGCTTCTGTTTGCGTTGATAGTAGATTGGAACGTATTGTGATACTGCGAATTTACAATAAACACTTGTCATTATATCTTGTCAATTTTTTTATCACCTTGATCAATATAAATTGATAATTATAATACTTTGTTATTTTGTAACCGATGTGTTGGTCTAGTGGTTAGCGTGCTTGCCTCTGGAATCAACACATCGGGAGGTCGCGGGTTCGAATCACCGTCTCGCAGTTTCGGAGAGAAATAAAAACACAGGCGTGACGTAGCTCCAGTTCTACACAGATGTCGCGCACACGGACCGGTACGTGTGTGTGTCGGGTGTGTATGGCTGTAGCCTGTGAGCTATTTCTCGACGAAACGCGACTAGCTCCGAGGCTGGGAAGCGAACCCGTGACCGGCTGTATTGGTATAGGTTTTCCGCAGTTTCCCTATACCCATGACAGAAAATGTCACGGTGAATGCGATACAGAGGGGGAAGTCGGCTGCGGCCGCAATGTGGGGATTGATTAGGGATGTGGATTGGAGAAAATGGTGGGAAATGTAAAAAGGGGAAATCCCTGTACATGGAAGCTACAAATAGCAGAGCGTACTTTGTTATTTTGAACCTTTATTATTGATTGTTTTTCATAATAAATGAGAATTTGTTTGTGATTGCCTTATAAATTTTAGGTTATGTCAATTTTTTAATTACCCTATTACGAGGCTGGGAAGCGAACCCGTGACCGGCTGTATTGGTATAGGTTTTCCGCAGTTTCCCTATACCCATGAGAGAAAATGTCACGGTGAATGCGATACAGAGGGGGAAGTCGGCTGCGGCCGCAATGTGGGGATTGATTAGGGATGTGGATTGGAGAAAATGGTGGGAAATGTAAAAAGGGGAAATCCCTGTACATGGAAGCTACAAATAGCGGAGCGTACTTTGTTATTTTGAACCTTTATTATTGATTGTTTTTCATAATAAATGAGAATTTGTTTGTGATTGCCTTATAAATTTTAGGTTATGTCAATTTTTTAATTACCTTGATCGATAGAGATTGATAATTATAATAGTTTGTTATATTGAACCTTTATTATTGATTGTTTTTCGTAGTAAATGAGAATTTGTTTGTGATTACGCTTATATATTTTAGGTTATGTCGTACTCACCTCTGTATACCCTCACTGACAGTTTCGCTGGTTATGGTGTTATTCTAGTAATATCACTGTTGCTCTTTTCGTATACTTTTACCCCTCGTCAAAATCGAGTGTAGAAAGCCTAGGGTTAGTGGCACGAAAGTGTAGCTACACTCGTAACGCAAACAGCGGCGCGTGACGTCATTTCCGTTAAAACGAACGCAAAAGTGTACACTCCCTAAAAAGGTGCAGAAAGTGTAGCTAGCGCGAACAAACCTAATAATTACCTCATTCAATAGCGGTATACTGAAATGGCACGGTGCCTGTAGTATTAAAGTATTTACAAAATGTATCTCGTATCTCCAATGCTTCATTACTGCTACGGTTATTTCTTAGATACTGGGAAGCATTCTATCTTTCGGATAACTGTACTGCATTACAATAGGTTTGTTCACGCTAGCTACACTTTCTACACTTTTTTGGGGACTGTACACTTTCGCGTTCGTTTTAACGGAAATGACGTCACGCGCCGCTGTTCGCGTTACGAGTGTAGCTACACTTTCGTGCCACTAACCCAAGACGTTCTACACTCGATCTTGACGAGGTGTAAAAGTACACGAAAAGTGGAATGGTGGTATTACTAGAATAACCCCATAACCAGCAAAATCGTCAGTGAGTGTATACAGAGGTGAGTACGACATAACCTAAAATATTGAAGGCAATCACAAATAAATTCTCATTTATTACGAAAAACAATCTATAATAAAGGTTCAAAATAACAAACTATTATAATTATCAATCTCTATCGATCAAGGTGATAAAAAAATTGACACGACCTAAAATGTATAAGGCAATCACAAACAAATTCTCATTTATTATGAATAACAATCAATAATAAAGGTTCAAAATAAGAAAGTATTATAATTGTCAATTTCTATTGATCAAGGTGATAAAAAAATTGACAAGATATAATGACAAGTGTTTATTATAAATTCGCAGTATCACAATACGTTCCAATCTACTATCAACGCAAACAGAAGCTAACATGGAACAGGAGCAAACAATTAAGTCAGCAGTGCTGTTCCGAGATTCAGAAGGCGGCTTGATCGTTGATGCTGACAACACCGTGTGCATTTGTGAAGGTTTTGGATTTCTACAATGATATCACTAACCCTCCATTCTATGAAAAACTGATATCAATACATCCATTCTCAGCGCAATTACAAGTACAAGTTAATAATTTCAATAACACCGTCCATTGTAATCAGTTTACGAGATCAACAAACTTGAGGTTACACGGTATATCTCTTTAACGGTTAGATGAGACTCCGTAATCTCATGTGTTGTTTGAGGTTAAGGTGTGGTCCACTAGGTCGCCGGCATGTTTCCTGTACACTATCGCGTTCGCGCTAGAGTTGCTTACCCGCGAGGAAATAAATTGCACTCCCTAGATACTGCCCTAGTTCCGTTTACACTGCCGAGTGTAGCGTGCAGCTAGCGCGAACAAACCTAATTACTATCGTCGCGGCTTGAGATTCTGTAATTATGCGGCACGTATCATTGACGGGAATCATTGTTAGATTTATCGATAAAATAATTATGTAAAAGCACACACGCGTAAGTTATTGTCTCTACTTTTTGAACGGACAGAGATATCGTAGAAAGTAAAACTCGTCATGTGTTTGCCAGTATGCCAAAAGCGTTTTCAACAGTTTTGTGAGCACGGCTTAATCTGTAGTTAAACATTCTTTTGTCAAGCGTCAAATTTCTATCCGGATAAGGCTTCAACAAATTAGGTTTTAAGGCAAATGCGTCGTCACCGACAATCACGTACGGTAATTTGTCACAAAATCCTGGAATTTCACATGGAGCAGGTTAGTTTAACGTTCCGTCGTTGATTTTAGTCAACGAACAAAAATCTATATTCAGCATCGACGAGACCCAGAAGCACAATGCTGTCTTTTCCCTTATAGTTGCAATAAATCGATCCATCACTTCGAGGGGGACGAAAATTGATGTGTTTCCCATCCAGCGCACCGGTGCAATGAGGGAAATTCCACAAAGTGTCGAATTTGTGAGCGATAACCTGCCATTTCTCCGGCGTTGATGGGAAATTCCATACTTTTGAGTCAAGTACTTCTGCTATTGCTCTTAAAGTTTCATCAATCACTTTTGAAATTGTGTTCGGAGCTATGCGAGTAGAGTAGCTTAGATCTTGAAAGGTATTGCCCATTGCTAAATATCGGAGAGTCACAGTGAGCCTGTCCCTCGGTGATATAGCTTGACGCATAACGGTATACTGCTTTTTTATGAGCGGAGTCAGAAGTGTCAGCAACTCATTCCACTCATCTTCCAACATTCGAGTATAATTGGTGAAAGTGGCAGGATCTTCAGGGCTAAACCAAAATTTAGTATAAATATACATCAAAACGTCAACTATAAAATTAAAAATCGAAAAAAATAGTAACAAATAAAGTGAAAATGTTATGGACACATACCCGAGCTCACCAAATACCATATTCAGAACATTCTGTCCTGTATCACGCCGTTACAGCCACTCGCGACTCCACAATCTACGTTTCCGTTGTTCAAGTACTCGTCTATGTTAAAAAGCAGTAACTATATCTGCCACGATAATTGCTCTCCTACGTCGAATTATTTCAGCCGCAATAGTTTGTTGTACTTGAGCGTCCATGGTACTGTAGAGGTTAGAAATAGTATCTCGGGCCATAAAGGACTATGCTTTATCGCGTGATCGAAGATGAGCAAATTAATAACAAATTGAAATTGCGGAACTGAGCGGGTTTACACAATACTGGACAATTTCACTGTTAGTACTATTATTTGTTCCAGGAGTAAGTCACTCTTTAATGGCGGTGTCACTTCGCATGCACGCCTAGCGACAAGAACCGTGTGAAGCCAACCTAACAAGGGAGGCATCATTGCACCCAGCGCCACAAACAACTTTGAACCACGGTCTTACATACAGGTCTTGAAACTCTGGTGGTGGGGGTATGTCACCGGATTGAAGCACCGGCCGTTTCGCCTAGTGACCACGAGTGTCGCTGCGATAGAGTGATGCAGGCTGTGCGAGAGAGATGGAAATCGATTGTTGACTCATAGGAACGTAACCTAGCTGTACAATTGGCTGACGTAGGCAAATTATGATATTCAATGTCAAAAATGGATGATGGACCTAAATTCAATTAAAAGTAACTCTATCGTAAGCCTGAGAAAAACCAAAGACTATAGTTATCCAAGTGGGTAGAATGAATATGAATGTTTTTCATATAGGTGTCAATGTGAGCTCGTGTTGGTCGAGGGGTTCAGTGCAAGCTTCGTAATGCTGCTTTCAGGGGTTCGATCCCGTGCGCTCGGTTTTTAAAAACATGTTTTGTCTTTTTTTTAAATAGGCTTTACGCGTTGTTTTAATTGACCGGACAATAAGTGGCAACTATTCCAGACCGAAGTGGAATCCAGACCGAAACACTTGCAGGATGTATTTCTTGAAAATGAAATAAATACTTAAGAAACAGTGCTTCTTTTGCAATTCTTTATTTCCCCTTCGAAAAATTTTAATGCATGTCCCAAGAAACATTTTCAATAATCTCTACTTTGCAGTTTCCGAAACGGTTTGCGTTGGTATATTTAAAAAAAACCTCTTTTCCGACCTTTAAGCGTTGGACTCTCGAGTAGGATAAATGAAAATAATTCACTGACTTTGTTTTATGTCTTCTAGCCTGGAAAGTATTTATTGTAATGATCCCAATAATTTTTCATTTTTTTTTCAGGTTCCCGGCTCCAACGCCTGTTTCGCGCATTCTCGATGAATATATTTCGGTTCGAAATGATTTTCGCACACGTGTCTCGGCTCTAATTTCCCAACTCCCGGTATCGCGGCCTCCCATTTTTTTAATTGCGCCAAGTCTCTCGGCACCCGAAACACTGAGCATTTCGATTTTTCACTCCGAGAGCCTGTTTCACACGTTGGCACAATACAACACTTAGTCATTTTTCAATATCACCGTTTTTACAAGTTTACAAGTAGAGCACGTCGCGTGTGGTCGCGTGAATCAGCGGTTATGTTTGGGTTTTGTTTACTTTTGAAATCTATTTCCGTCTCTCTCACACCGCCTGCATCACTCTACAGCAGCGATCCTCGTGGTCACGAGTTGAAACAGTCGGTGCTTCAATAAGAGGCCATCCCCCACCACTGAAATTTTGAGCGAGTTTCAAGACCTGTATGTAAGACCGTGCTTTGAACCCAGCGGCAAATTCTAGCAAGCAATCCAGCAGCAAAACAAGCGTCGTGTGCATTCGGCTTTATCATAGGTTTGTTCGCGCTAGTTGCACTTTCTACACTTTTTTAGGGAGTGTACACTTTCGCGTTCGTTTTAACGGAAATTACGTCACGCGCCGCTGTTCGCGTTACGAGTATAGCTACACTTTCGTGCCAATAACCCTAGACTTTCTACACTCGATCTTGACGAGGTGTAAAAGTACACGAAAAGTGTAACAGTGATATTACTAGAATAACCGCATAACCAGCGAAACTGTCAGTGAGTGTATACAGAGGTGAGTAAGACATAACCTAAAATATTTAAGGTAATCACAAACAAATTCTCTTTTATTACAAAAAACAATCAATAATAAAGGTTCAAAATAACAAACTATTATAATTATCAATCGATATCGATCAAGGTGATTAAAAAATTGACATGTCCTAAAATGTATAACGCAATCACAAACAAATTCTCATTTATTATGAAAAACAATCAATAATAAAGGTTCAAAATAACAAAGTATTATAATTATCAATTTCTATTGATCAAGGTGATAAAAAAAATGACAAGATATAATGACAAGTGTGTATTATAAATTCGCAGTATCACAATAGGTTTGTTCGCGCTAGCTGCACTCTACACTCGCCAGTGTAAACGGAACTAGGGCCGTGTCTAGGGAGTGCAGTTTATTCCCTCGCGGGTAAGCAACTCTAGCGCGAACGCGATAGTCATGGAGGCTAGAGTGGGAGGAGGCCGATCTGTGCATTTCAAAGTGGCTACAAAAATGTGGTCAGACCGGGATGGCGCCACTATCTCTAAAACCTCGAGCACGAAGCTGAGTATCGATGTCGTGTAAGAGAGATGGAAGAGGATCGAATACGCATCTCAGCAAGCAGTGCAGCGAGATCGCGCGCAAAAGTTACCCCCTCTCTAGCCTCTTACGCGCCCATCACACAATCATAGTAGCGCGTGTTCGTGAGCGAGCGACGCTCGGACATCTTCGGAAAGAGCCGAGCGCGCCGAAGTTTCCCGACCGCTCCTTCGGCAGCTACACCAACACATGGACGCCGAGCTCGTTCATGTGCGGCCAAGCCGAAACGAAGGCTTCAAGGGAAGAAGCAATGTGAGCACGACTCGCGCGTGACGTCACCCGACGGAACGCGCGAGGCTTTTAGATGATTTCGATGCTTATTTAGCTCTTGATTCTCTGCGTTATCAATGTATACAAAAAAATGTATCGCGCACCCTGATTGCTTATTTTTTTACTTTATACGTTAATTTAAATATAATTATGAATCCAAATTACAACTTATTTATCTTCTAAAAAATTGTTTACGCTGTACTCACACCCGTCCTTATGCCAAATAAATTATAATTAATAAAAGTAAGCGGAAATATATTTATATTCGTATTATTATATTAATTCTCATAGTTTCATCAAACGATAAAGCATTATCCCCAAAAGCAAGCCAATCAACCATCCGGCCGCGAATCGTCAGTACTAGAAAGTGTATATTCTACAAGCCATGGGATGGTCCCGTTGGTAGCGTTCCTGGCTTCGGTCCGCAGAAGCGTAGGATCGTTCCTCGCGCTCAGTGCTTTTTTTTTTTTAATTATTATCACTATTAATTCTTGTTTGATTAGTTATTTTTATTAAGTTATCATTATTATTTTTATTAGTTATCTTTTAGTGCCGAAAAATTTATCGCACACTCCGACCGCTTATTTGATTAGTTTGTACGTTAATTTGAATGTAATAATAAATCTACATTACAACTTATGTATCTTTTAAAAAATTGTTTGCGCTTTACTCACACCCGTCTCTATGCCAAATAAATTGTAATTCATAAAAGTAAGCGCCCTGTCATTTTGGTCAACCGGTTGTACAAGACAGTTGAGTCAACGTAAAAGTTCAACGGTTGAATTTGGACAGCTTCTCAACTGTTCATCTTTCAAAGTCGACCATCCTGCGTTTTTTGTGGATGGTTGACTCGATGGTTAACTCGGCGGTTGATTGGATGGTTGACTCGACGCAATATATTTAATGATTAATGAAATTATACTGTCTTGATAATTAAATTGATGATTTGCGAAGAATTGAGTCATCAAACACTGGGGGGGGGGGGGGGGGGGATATCCGTAGCAGATTGTGCGACGGAGTGAGACAACCATCCAGCGAAAACAAAATGGCCGCGGTTAAACAACCGTTGAATCAACCATTAGGATTTTTTTTACGGTCGACTTTATAGTTGTAAAGCTGTCCAAATTCAACCGTTGATTATTTCGGTTGTCTTTGCAGTTGCCAAAATTGCTAGCGCGGAAATATATTTATAGTCGTATTATTATATTCATTCTCGTAAGTTGCGATTCGCGGCCGGATGGATGTGGCTTGTTTTTGGGGATAATGCTTTATCGCTTGATGATAGTATATGAGAATGAATATAATAATGCGAATATAAATATATTTTCGCTTAGTTTTTATGAATTACAATTTATTTCGCATAGGGACGGGTGTGAGTAAAGCGCAAACAATTCTTTAGACGATAAATAAGTTGTAATTTAGATGTATTATTAAATTAAAATTAACGTACAAACTAATCAAATAAGCGGTCAGAGTGCGCGATAAATTTTTCGACACTAAAAGATAACTAATTAAAATAATAATGATTACTAATAAAAATAACTAATCAAATAAGAATTAATGGTAATCAGAATTAAAAAAAAAGCACTGAGCGCGGGGAACGATCCCGCGCCCCTGCGGACCGAAGCCAGAAACGCTACCAACGGGACCATCTCATCGCTTGTAGAATATGCACTTTCTGGTACTAACGATTCGCGGCCAGATAAATGATTCGCTTGTTTTTGGGGATAATGCTTTATCGCTTGATGAAAGTATGAGAATTAATATAATAATACGAATATAAATATATTTCCGCTTACTTTTATGAATTATAATTTATTTGGCATAAGGATGGGTGTGAGTAGAGTGTAAACAATTTTTTAGAAGACAAATAAGTTGTAATTTGGATTTATTGTTATATTTAAATTAACGTATAAACTAAAAAAAAAGCGATCAGGGTGCCCGATACATTTTTTTGTATACATTGATAACGGAGAGAATCAAGAGCTAAATAAGCATTGAAATCGTCTAAAAGCCTCGCGCGTTCCGTCGAGTGACGTCACGCGCGAGTCGTGCTCAGATTGCCTTTTCCCTCGAAGCCTTCGTTTCGGCTTGGCCGCACATGAACGAGCTCGGCGTCCATGTGTTGGTGTAGCTGCCGAAGGCGCGGTCGGGAAACTTCGGCGCGCTCGGCTCTTTCCGAAGATGTCCGAGCGTCGCTCGCTCACGAACACGCGCCACTATGATTGTGTGATGGGCGCGTAAGAGGCTAGAGAGGGGGTAACTTTTGCGCACGATCTGGCTATATGTCATTTTGCATCTCTCTCGCACGCAGCCTACTTCTCAAGTATCATGCTGCCTTATGCACAGTTCACTTCTCATTATTTACTTGTTCCGTCTCTGTCACACGCAGCTCACTTCTCGACGTCTTAGCAATAATGGCGCCATCCCGGTATGACCACATTTTTGTAGCCACTTTTTTCAAGTCTCTCCATAAGAGATCGGACTCCTCCCACTCTAGCCTCCCTGTCTCTCCATAAGAGATCGGACTCCTCCCACTCTAGCCTCCCTGGCGATAGTGTACAAGAAACATGGCGGCGACCTAGTGGACCACACCTTAACCTCAAACAAAACATGAGATTACGGAGTCTCATCTAACCGTTAAAGAGATATACCGTGCAACCTCAAGTTTGTTGATCTCGTAAACTGATTACAATGGACGCTGTTATTGAAATTATTAACCTGTACTTGTAATTGCGCCCAGAATGTATGTATTGATACCAGTTTTATACAGAATGGAGTGTTAGTGATACGATTGTAGAAATCCTAAACCTTCACAAATGCACACGTTGTTGTCAGCATCAACGACTAAGCCGCCTTCTGAATCTCGGAACAGCACTGCTGACTTAATTTCTAGCTCCTGTTCCATGTTAGCTTCTGTTTGCGTTGATAGTAGATTAGAATGTATTGTGATACTGCGAATTTTTAATAAACACTTGTCATTACATCTTGTCAATTTTTTTATCACCTTGATCAATAGAAATTGATAATTATAATACTTTGTTATTTTGAACCTTTATTATTGATTGTTTTTCATAATATATGAGAATTTGTTTGTGATTGCTTTATACATTGTAGGTCATGTCAATTTTTTAATCACCTTGATCGATAGAGATTTATAATTATAATAGTTTGTTATTTTGTTATATTATAATTTTTATTATTGATTGTTTTTTTATAATATTTATTATTGATTATAATATTATTATTGATTGATTATAATATTTATTATTGATTGTTTTTCGTAATAAATGAGAATTTGTTTGTGATTACCTTAAATATTTTAGGTTATGTCGTACTTACCTCTGTAATACACTCACTGACAGTTTCGCTGGTTATGGGGTTATTCTAGTTATATCACTGTTACACTTTTCGTTTACTTTTACACCTCGTCAAGATCGAGTGTAGAAAGTCTAGGGTTAGTGGCACGAAAGTGTAGCTACACTCGTAACGCGAACAGCGGCGCGTGACGTCATTTCCGTTAAAACGAACGCGAAAGTGTACACTCCCTAAAAAAATGTAGAAAGTGTAGCTAGCGCAAACAAACCTAATGCGTTCCAATCTACTATCAACGCAAACAGAAACCAACATGGAACAGGAGCAAAAAATTAAGTCAGTAGTGCTGTTTAGAGATTCAGAAGGCGACTTAGTCGTTGATGCTGACAACAACGTGTGCATTTGTGAAGGTTTTGGATTTCTACAATCGTATCACTAACACTCCATTCTATGTAAAACTGGTATCAATACATACATTCTGAGCGCAATTACAATTGCAAGTTAATAATTTCATTAACACCGTCCATTGTAATCAGTTTACGAGATCAACAAACTTGAGGTTACACGGTATATCTCTTTAACGGTTAGATGAGACTCCGTAATCTCATGTGTTGTTTGAGGTTAAGGTGTAGTCCACTAGGTCGCCGCCATGTTTCTTGTACACTATCGCGTTCGCGCTAGAGTTGCTTACCCGCGAGGAAATAAGCTGCACTCCCTAGATACTGCCCTAGTTCCGTTTACACTGGCGAGTGTATAGTGCAGCTAGCGCGAACAAACCTCATGTGTCCAACAGTTATCTTTTTGGATGATTGCTGACTTTAAGATAACTTCCGGGCGGACATTTGGAACCCTTTTAGCCGACTTTTGAACAACTTTTTGAAAATTGCTACCTGGGATATTATCGATATGCTGTATTATAAGACCTTAAAAGGTATTTGGTATTGGTGGGAAATAGTACAAAGTTATCCAAATGTTGTCCTAAAGATGACATCCAAAGGATCACATTTTTCATACTGCGAATATAATGTGTCACCGTTTCATTTCACCGGCGAAAAATTCTATGTAACAATAATTAATCGAATAGATACAGCGGTTGAAATATTATATACGTGAGTGCCTTTTATCTTATTATTCTTTTTGCCTCTGTGAGTACATACATATATTTAATGTACTGTGTTTTTATTCTAAAAGCGTACGTCTCCTTTCTAGGTTATCCAAGGGATCCTTTGAAGTAGGTATACTTTGACTATCGACTTCAAAGTTCGAGTAAGTACAATATTCTCTTTTATAGTTTGCATTTCTATGTATTTTGTTCTATTTTTATGCAAATTCATTGATAAATGAAGCGCTCGTCGATACATATCGAAGCGCTCGTCAAACCTAATCTCCGCTGTGTCACTAATTTTATTAAGATGCCTGTGCCATAAAAAGCCTCATACGATCCTAATTCAGGGACGTCGATTCGCATTGCAGAATCGTTGAATAATAGCTGCTTTCCACATATATATGTTTGGTACATATATATATTTAATTTACTTCCATTCTTTTCTGATAGCTTATGTTCACTTTTCAGATATCCAAGGGATCGTTTGGCGGAGACGTTGTTTTTGACAGAGGACTTGAAAATTAAAGTAAGCATATTTTTTTCTACTTTATATTTCCATGCATATTACAAAAGTTTGAAAGATAGTTTATCTATATAAAAATTATGGGTGCACCGCTGAAGCCTTTTCTTGAACTGTCACAAAACAGCAAAGGCGAAGATTATCTATGGCGTTAGAAAGTGACATGAATGCAGTATATCGTGTAAATGTACCAGCCCCGGATCTACGATTTTTCCGAGCCGGGGCAAAAACTTGACATTGGCGCCCTTTAGCATTTGAGATGAAGGGGGGAGATCTCTTTAGACGCCCGAAAATAATTCATTTTTCATGATTAAAAAAAATGTGATAAGATAATCGCATCATTTAAAATTTTTGACATTATCTTAGTACAACTTTCAAGTGGTAAAACTTGTTCTTTTTTAAACAAAACAAAATAGTGGCGTTATAAGGTATTCCTTTAGGGGCCTTTTGAAAAACTGCTCATGGTATACTCAAAAAGTTATTGATCGATCTGGCTGAAATTTTGGGCGGTTTCTCACTATAACATTACTGGAAGGATATACCTATAAAAATATTAAAAGGTATAAAATTGAAAATTTAGTAGGCTTTGTAATCAAATGTTCATATTTTCTCGACAATCCTTCCAATAGTCTTATAGTGAGAAATCTGGCAAAATATCAGCGAGATCGATCAATAACTTGTTGAGCTATAACACGAGCAGTTTTTCAAAAGACGCCTAAAGGAATACCCCATCAAAGTTCGTCTCCTAGGCAGTTTCATTTTCGATAGCTAGGATCACGACGCCATTGAAACTCACCAAAGCGCCCTGGATGTTAGGCGCTTTAGTGAAACAAGTTTTTTCAAACACAAGTATTTGGCGCCCCCTTAAATTGCCGCCCGGGCCAGGTACCCTGATTTGCCCCCCCTTAGATCCGGGGCTGAAATGTTAATCCGAATGCTGCTGTGCATTCGGATTTACATTTACCTACTGAATCTCGCCGATGACCACCAAGGGCTTGTATTGCTACTCCTGTTGATGTTCGCTATGAGACCGATCGGTTCTTTTTGATGTTTTGTGAAGTAGTTCGCTGTACAGTAGTCGTCACACGTTTAATAATTTATTATTGATAATATTTGTTCATTTTCTTTTTCAGATGTCGTAAGACGCGTTTTTGATGATGCAAAGTTAAAGGAGATCGAAGCTCGCGTTGCCGACTAGCTTCGCCGTGGGGGGGACCCCATAAAAGCGGCACACATTGCGATCACCAAAAGGCGTGATCGTAACAGCGAAGTCTAATAACGACTGTACCACAATTTTTTAAAGCATTCTAACATTAAATTATATTTCACTTATAATGAATTAGTTGATGTTTTATTTATAAATACCAAGCCCATTTCGAAACCGGAATAACAATATCTCATCAACTTATTTATTATAAAAATTTACTAATTAACAGTCTGGAATATTTAATGTAGCTTGATATAACCCATTTTCAATTATAGTATTGTAAGCATAGTTGATGAAAGTTTTTTTTGCAACACGAACGAGCATGTACGTGGGTCATTTGATAAGTACCTAGCCTACAAATGAAAACACCAAAATTTTGCTAAAAATAAAATTTATTTTTCAATGTAGTCGTCTTTTAGTTGAATACACTTGCCCCAGCGGTGTTCCAATTTTTTTAACCCCGTTGAAAAAAATGTTATCTCTTGGTCTGCAAAATAGGCCTCCATGGCGGCGATTATTTCGTTATTGGAGTGGAATTTCTTCCCGGCGAGTGAATTTTTTAGATTCGGAAACAAAAAAAAGTCGCACGGAGCCAAATCTTGAGAATACGGTGGATGGGGCAGCAGTTCATAGCGTAATTCGACCAATTTAGCCGTGGCGAGCGCGGAGGTGTGAGCCGGTGCATTATCATGGTGGAAAAGCACTTTCTTTCTCGACAAATGGGGCCGTTTTTCTTTTAACACGGCGTTAAATCGGCTCAATAGTTCGGCGTAGTACTGTCCCGTGACCGTCTTGCCCTTCTCCAGGTAGTCAATAAAAATCACACCTTGAGAATCCCAGAAAACAGTGGCCATCACCTTTCCAGCCGACGGGACCGTCTTCGCCTTCTTTAAAGCAGGTTCACCGCGTAAGGTCCACTGTTTTGACTGCTCCTTGGTCTCTGGAGTATACTAGTGAATCCATGTTTCGTCGACGGTCACGTAACGACGCAAAAACTCTTTTGGATTGCGATTAAACAGCTCCAAACACTGCTCTGAAGTGGTCACACGAATGCGCTTGTTGTCTGCAGTCAGCAAACGCGGCACCCACCTTGCCGACAGCTTCCTCATGCCCAAAGTCTCATGTAGGATATGCCACACGCGTTCTTCTGAGATGCCTACTATCACAGCTATCTCGTGCACCTTTAATCGGCGGTCTGACAAAACGATATCGTGTATTTTTGTCACGTTCTCCTCCGTAGTGGCTGTTTTTGGAGCACCTGGGCGTGGATCATCAAAAACCGACGTACGACCACGTTGAATCTCGTTATACCAAAATTTAACGGTCACCATCGAAGAAGAAGCATCCCCATACACTGCATCCAAGCGTTCTTTAATTTCACCGCGCCATTTCCCTTCCAAAAACAAGAATCGAATCACCGACCGATATTGTTCTTTCTCCATTCTTTCAAAAATCAACGGACACACTTGCTTTCACACGCTCTCAAAAGAGAACTACAAGTCCGATCCGGCTGAAATTTTGTCAGTAGCCGTCTACAAGACGGTACTACACTATAGTGTATTTCTCTTGCAATAGTGGCACCATCTAGCGGTGAGGCTAGGTACTTGTCAAATGACCCACGTATATACACATGTTCGTATTGAATGTAACAAAAAATGTTATCATCTATGCTTATCATATAACAATTGAAAATCGGTAATATTGAGCTAATAAAATATTCTAGACTATTAATAAGTTGAATTTTTGTAACACACACACACACAGGGTGTCCCAGAAGTAACGTACGCCCTTTTAGCATCTGGTAGGAAAAAAAATTCTGAGACGAAAAGTCCTCAGTCATTTTTTGATCAGACGCATAGATAATTAATTATGAATTAAAATAAATAGTCAATCAGGTGCGCGCTACAGCGAAAAGGCAGCGCAGAGGGGAGGGATAGGGGAATGCGTTGTAATTGCATGCGCCTGAAAATGTGTGCGGAGGGAAAATTCCGAAAGCATGTGTGCAAGTGTGTGTGTGCGTGTGTGTGTGCGCGTGTGCGCGCGCGTGGTGTGCAAGTATGTGTGTCCTAGTGTGCTAGGGCTCCTCGGGGCTAGGATATTTCTCGAAAATGATTAGAAATGTCGATGCCTGAAGCACGGTCTTATACACAGATCTGAAAACGACCACCACGATATTACACTGACTAAGTGTAGGAAATTTCAAGTGAATCCGTTGGTGGGATGTCGATAAATCGTGTACACGGTTTTGAATCCATAGTTTCGAAAGAATCGCGTTTAAGGTAGTACGAGCGCGCAATCTTGATTTCTATAAAATTTGTTCAAATTTTCACAAGACATTGGTCATATCATTATGCATGTTTGAGTGGAATTTCAGAACAGTCGATTGGGAGATTAGGAGATAATGGCTTTTAAAATTGCAACTTTTAACACTGCAGGGTCTGCATTGAAATTTAGACAGAATAATTTTCCGTAACGAAGATTCGTTCCCTATAATAAGAAGACATATGGCAACACTGCAGAACAATATTGTTCCAATATTTTGAGAAAAAATTATTATCGTGTTCCTAAAGTTAAAAATGTTGTCATAAAAAAATATTTTCATTATAGATATTAACGTTTTACATTGTTTATGCTATCTTCATTAACAAATAAAAGTGCTGGTTCATTCATAACTAAATAAAAACTTTGTTCGTGTTAACGGAAACTTTCCTAGCGCGCGGGGGAAGCTCTCGTTTTCATGAGGGCGTCCGAAAAGCACAAAAAAAGAACCGCACACTCGCAGCTTGGCGGTCTCAAAGGCGCGAAAAGTCGGTCCCGGAGGATTGAGGACTTGTAGACAAAAATCACTCCCGTTTTAATGCGACTAAGTTCGAACTGGTTTATTGCTAGCACTCTATATAAATATATATATCAAAACTTATAACTACGCCAAATGACGAAACTCCACAGTAGTGCGTTTTCGCGTTCGTTCGCTCTCGTTCGAAAAATCCCGGTTGCGTTTGTTTTTCGCTCGCGGTCGTTTTTCCGCTCGCGTTCGTGCGTACGCTCCGAGTTCGCAATACGCACTCCTCTCTCTCTCTCGCTCGCTCCGTTCTCCGCGCTCTAAAACCCTTTCCCCAGTCGCGACCCACACACACACACGCTACACTCGTCCGTATTTTCGGTCGCTAACATTCGATTAAAAATTACTTCCAAATAAAAATTTGTGTTGCAGTATTATTTCAAATATGCCGCCCAATCTCACGTCATTGGATACGTGGAACGATGCGGTGTTGCCATTTGTCTTCTTATTATAGGGGACAAATATTTTTTACGCAAAATGATACTGTCTACATTTCAATGCAGCCCCTGCAGTGTTCAAGGTTGTAATTTTAAAACCCATTATCTCCCAATCTAAATAGTCGACTGTTCCGAAATTTCACTCAAACATGCATAATGGTATGAACAATGTCTGGTTAAAATTTTGAAAAAATCCATAGAAATCAAGATTGCGCGCTCGTACTACCTTAATGGTAGTACGCAAAGAGATGATTTCATCTCGTTCCCGATGGCAAACGGAGATGAAATCAATTCTGTCAATGATTCTTCTAGTGTCCGTAGGACATACTCGAAGCCGTCACGACGAGTTCGCCATTGATTTCATCTCCTTTCCGATGATATTTAAACGAGATAAATTCATCTCGTTCCCGATCGCGATAGGAGATTAAATCAATTCGGACAACGATTCGTGCATTATCCATAGGACATACTCGACAACGTCACAACGAGTTCGCGGTTGATTTCATCTCCATTCCGATAATATCGCAAAGAGATGATTTCATCTCGTTCCCGATCGCGAACGGAGATGAAATCAATTCTGTCAATGATTCTTCTAGTGTCCGTAGGACATACTCGAGCCGTCACGACGAGTTCGCCATTGATTTCATCTCTTTTCCAGTGATATTGAAACGAGATAAATTCATCTCGTTCCCGATCGCGATAGGCGATGAAATCAATTCGGACAACGATTCGTGCATTATCCATACGACATACTCGACAACGTCACGAGTTCGCGGTTGATTTTATCTCAGTTCCGATAATATCGCAAAGAGATGATTTCATCTCGTTCCCGATCGCGAACGGAGATGAAATCAATTCTGTCAATGATTCTTCTAGTGTTCGTAGCACATACTCGAAGCCGTCACGACGAGATCGCCATTGATTTCATCTCCTTTCCGATAATATTGAAACGAGATAAATTCATCTCGTTCCCGATCGCGATAGGAGATGAAATCAATTCGGACAACGATTCGTGCATTATCCATAGGACATACTCGACAATGTCACACCGAGTTCGCGGTTGATTTCATCTCCATTCTGATAATATCGCAAAGAGATTATTTCATCTCGTTCCCGATCGCGAACGGAGATGAAATCAATTCTGTCAATGATTCTTCTAGTGTCCGTAGGACATACTCGAAGCCGTCACGACGAGTTTGCCTTTAATTTCATCTCGTTTCCGATGATATCGGAACGAGATGAATTCATCTCGTTCCCGATCGTGAACGGAGATGAAATCAATCCTGTTAGTGATTCGTCCAGTATCCATTGGATACACTCGACAACGTCACGACGAGTTCGCCATTGATTTCATCTCCTTTTCGATAATATCGCGACGAGATGAATTCATCTCGTTCCCGATCGCGAACGGAGATGGAATAAATTATGTCAATGATTCGTGCAGTATCCATAGGACATACTCGACAACGTGACGATGAGTTCGCGGTTGATTTCATCTCCATTCCGATAATATCGCAAAGAGACGATTTCATCCGTTCGCGATCGGGAACGGACGCGTCCGTTCCCTCGTTGTCGCAGGATCGTCAGACTTCTCGACCCAATCTGACGGGAAATAAGATAAAATCGGAGACGGATTCGGGGCAGTAATGTCAGGAATGTCGGATCGGTGCTTCGAGATCCGTTACGAGCACCGATTTTATCTCTCTTAAATAAATAATGCTCCTGCCGCCGTTGTCGCAGGATCATCAGACTTCTTGACCCAATCTGACCAGAAATAAGATAAAATCGGAGATGAATTCGGGGCAGTAATATCCGGATTGTCCGACTGAGGCTCCGAGAACCGTTGCGAGCACGCATTTTATCTTTGTTAAATAAATAATGCTCCTTCCGTCGTTGTCGCAGGATCGTCAGATTACTCGGACCAATCTGAGCGGAAATAAATAAAATCGGAGACTAATTCGGGTCAGAAATGCCGATCGGTGCTCCTAGAAACGTTGCGAGCACCGATTTTATCTTTGTTAAATAAATAAAGCTCCTTCCCTCGTTGTCGCAGGATCGTTAGACTTCTCGACCCAATCTGACCGGAAATAAGATAAAATCGGAGAGATTTCGGGGCAGTAGTGTCAGGAATGTCCGATCGGTGCTCCGAGAACCGAGTTTATCTTTGTTAAATAAATAATGCTCCTTCCGTCGTTGTCGCAGCATCGCCAGACTTCTCGACTCAATCTGACCTATTGCGTAGCAGCAAATGCTAACCCGCGATTTGCAAACCTGGGTCGTTTTCGTCTCGCCCAAGATCATTTTCTTCACTTAATATTTATTTTTAAAAAAATCGAAAATAAGGAAGAAAACAACCTTATTATTCCTGTAGAAGTACGGTCTAAAGATCGACCATGATTTTTTTCAGATTTTTTCCACCGACAATTGTCGGTTTGGCAGTGCAAAAACGAAAACGACCCAGCTTCACGGGATTAATGTGCCTGAAATACCTTTATGGATTGAGGTTTAAGATAATCGATTGAACTTGATCGATAGATTGCGAACTTGATCGAAAATTAATGTCAATTTCGAAAATGTCTGCGGATTTCATGGTCCGCAAACAATATTCCTCATCATTTGCGATTTGCTCATAACTATCGCCATAAATAATTCTATCAATACATTTTAAAGTAATTTCGCGTGAAATTATTATTTTTTGCCAAATTATACGAGCATTTTTATTTTTGACTTTTTCGTAAAATATTCAAAAATTCTGTCACTGCAACATGTGAAAATAATTTATGCAACATTAAAAAACAAAAATCTCGTAGTATTTGGTAAAAAGTAAAAATTCCACGTCAAATTACTTTAAAATGTATTGTTAGAATCATTTATTCCAAAAGTTGTGCGGGAATCGCAAATGATTGAAAATCGTATTTGCAGTGCATGGAATGCTCGAACATTTTATAAATTGACATTATTTTGAATCAAGTTCTCAGATAGGGACACATTCAGATCCCTCGGCGCGACCACGTATCATCGGACTCTGAACCCACTTCTTGTGACAGCCGACCATTCGGAAGTTGCAGCTGTGACGTCAGCAGACTAGCACTTCCTATAGCACTGTCGTGCCTGACTTAGCTCGTTTGTTCCACCGATTAAGTTCCGATTTATCCACTTTAAATCGTATGTTTGATAATTTTTTTCTCCATAACGGGGAGCACAAATAAAGTTTTTCGGGAATGTTCCGTATTCGGAATTTTATATACTTCATTCTCCTGCACGCAAAATGGATTTTTTATTCTTTTCCAGAATACGCTATTTTCTCTGGCAAATGCTATTCATGACAAAAATACGATATATTTTTTTCGAAGCGTAAAAAACCATTGAAAATAATATTTTTTTCAGTCGCAAAATTACCGCGCAAGACCCTCAAAAAACACCTGTCCACCTTATAAAAGTCACCCAAAGTAGACGGTCAAAATTCATGATTTTTTAAACCCACTTCGTCATATGTTTCTCTGTAATTGAGAATTCTTTAAGAATAATCTGCAGAAAAGTTTCGGCGTTATTGAATGAAATGTGAATTTTTCCACCGTTCCCCATAATAACACGTGTAAAACCGTGCAATCTTTGATTGTCAATATCTCGAATACAAAACGGTGAATCCTTATGAAATTTTGCAGGTAATCACTTCATAGTGTCTTGAATGTGTCCTCAAAATAAAAATAAAATCTATAGAAAAACACTTTGGCGATACTACTATCTAAAATAGAAATTGGGCTCGAATGAAGTAGGAGCGTTTTTAAATTGCCCCGATTTTTTTCTTTTTCTTCTACCCTCAAATACATCTTGTCCATTTTTGTTTGGGTTTATTTGGGTCAGCTGGTGTCGTTGAAGTCAATATCATCATTTCAATTCATTATCCTAATACAATAAATATTTAACTGTCTTTTTTTCTTCTCTCTCTCTCTCTCTCGCCCCCCCCTGCCCCGTCATTTTGATGGCCGTTTTCCGCCGGGCTCCGTTCGGGGCTTCATTTCTTTTGGGCGGTTTCTCGACGTGACCAATCGCGAAATGAACCGCCCTAACGTCCCGGAGTAATTTCGTTTGATTCGCGATCTCAGGCGGCCGGCGAGCCTCCGTCGATTCCGCGTCGTCGTCGTCGTCCTTGTGATTGCCTTTGTCGAGGACCCATACGATCTCGCTGATGTCGTCGTCAAGATGGAGTCTTGTGACGCGTCCGACTATCGGTGTGCTACAAGGTAATGCATTATTCGTCGTTTTTCCACTCGCGACGCCGCCTCGCGCTGCGGCAACTCGATCGTTGCTCGCGATTTTTCCGGTAAAGAATTTCGACGATTTTGGCTGGGTAAAAATACCGGGAAAGCTTCGGTTGTCCACCGGGGACGATTTTTTCACGCTTTTTTTCCCAGCATTAAGTCGTTGTCGACGATTCTCCTTCGTCTCGGCTTCGTCTTCGAATTGCCGATTTTTTGCCGGTTTCTTCACTTCCGCCGATTTGTTTGGCTCCGTTCCCGACTTTTTCACCCTAGGTCGTGGTGTTTGGCTTGTCGGTACATCGTTCGCGGGCTTTATGCCTTTATTCGAGCTCGCCGGCGCTCGGGAAGAAACTCCGAATGTGAAATCCTCCGTGTCAGGTGCGACATCGGACGTGGCGCTTTCGTTGTCGGTCTCTCGATCGCTTTCTACCGTTCGTTTCCGCTTCTTTCGCGATCTCGACGCTTCTCTCTTACCGTGCGCGAGACTCGTGTCGATTTCGTCCTCTTGCTCGTGCTCGGCGGTCTAGCACAGAAGAGAAAAAGATAAAACGACGATCGGGTTGTGATAGTTTTCATTTCATTGGAGTAATACAATTTATTTAATTCTCGCAGCTGATTCGAATATTCGAATAATTCAATTATTTCGAGCAATCCAATTAATCATATTGAGACACGCGAGTTATTTAAGGGGTCAGATGCAGTCAGAATTTATAAAAAATCGATTTTTTAAAACATTTTCTTGAATTATGATGTTCCATAAATATTCCCTGAAAATTTCAAGTAAATCCGATGAATAGTTTCCGGGATATCCTACAATTAGTGAAGGGGCGACGGGTCCCCATGGTAGGTGGCGGACGCCAGCTGCAAGCAACCGGTTTCGACCCCCCCCCCCCCCCCCCGCCCTATTATATTCTATAAATAGTCTTGTTCGAAACTGAACATTTTCGGTTAGGCATCAGTATATGGGTCAGGAATTGATGATTCGATGTAAGTAATTTTTTAATTAGTATTGCTATACATAAATCAAGTGTAAAATTGAAAAAATCTTTCAGAAATTTTCAAAAATGTATTACTCAAAAACTATGAACTATACCAAAACTTTATAAGGAATACTTTCGTTTCAAATCTGCCGAAAACGTTTTTAAAAAATAATTCATCCCGAAAAACTTTAATTTTTTTTTATTGTTTTAACAATTGGCTATAAACAATTGAATGCTCGACTTTTCGGCAAAATTGTGATATTCGGATTCAGCGGATAAAAATACATTTAAAAAAGTTTAGCTTCATCCATCGAGCTCAACATTTTACGAACATATCTGAAGTCAATATCTTATCCACTATCCACTATCCACTATCCACTAAATATTATCTTATCCACATCGAAAAACTTTAAACGCGTTTCTCTCGAAAGTATGCTTTTCAAGTCGGTGACCACTCTGATTCAAAAACCAGTCGATGGATTTTTATGAAATTTGGTGTGCTTATTGATAGCATTAAGAACTAGGCCTTAATCGAAGGATTTGCATTTTTGTTGAGAATTTAGTTTTTTTAAACAATAAACGAGCGATTTTTTACTCGAAAATCGAAAGTTATCTGTCGGAAGCCGCCATTTTGTTAATTTAGAAAAAAAAGCTTCGATTGAAGACTAGATTTATTATCAAACTAATTATTTCTTTTTGCTGTTTTTTTATTTCAGATGATCCAGTAAAATTTTATGATGGTCACCGCAAAGAATTAAATGCCAAAGGGGGTCCGACAAAGATGGCGATATTTTTGTAAATAATCAATATTTTTTTTTGAAATTTTTACAAGTCAAGTTGAAATATATCATAAAAGTCTATGTAACCACTTTTGTAAAACCAACTTGATTACTATAAGAAAAAAATTATTGAAAATGCTTCACGCCTTTGACTGCATCACACCCCTTTAGTTCATCCAATTTCGAATTTAATTTATTGAAATTGAATTCAAGTAATTCAAAACGATTTAAATTGAATTAAATTAGTTTCAATTGAAATTCAATTATAATTCGATTAAATTTCAATTAAATGTGAAATTCAAGTTACTCACCGACTCCGTATTTACAATTTTAATACTCGTCGGTACAAAAATATTATTTACAAGTGTAATTATAATAAAATTAGATCGAATTAAAATCAATTATTTCCAATTCAATTTGATTAATTTCAATTGAATTCAATAAATTCAGATTCGTGTCAATGGAAATAAAGTTGAATTTTAATTGAATTTCAATTAAATGGCAAATTCGAGTTACTCGCTGACTCGTTACTGAGGCTGTGACACTCGTTGGTCCAAAAATGATTTACGAGTGTAATTATCATAAAAGAAATTCGACTGTTCAATTAATTAAAGTTGAATTCAATTAATTCAAATTGAACTCAACTGATACAAATTCAATGTAATAATTGAAATTCGTTTAAATTAATTTCGATTGGTTTCAAATGAAATTCAATTAAATTTCATTGAAATGTGAAATTGAAGTTACTTGCTGACTCGTTACTTAGGTTGTAAGACTCGTTGGTACAAAAATATCATTCTCGAGTGTAATTAAATGTACCGGCAATAATGTGTAAGTGATTAAAAAAAAACAGAATTGTCGCAAAAATGCACGAAGCTCAAAGACAACACGGCAATTACAGGCGATAAAATACGCTAAATAATTTTTCATAATTACCACGTTGCATAGATCGTCGCGAGGGCCGCGCTTTCAAACGTTCTCGTTGTCCTCGAACGTGAAAATCCTGACGGCCCCTTCACTGAGATCGTGCTCCTTGAAAGCCTTGAGCAACGGTCGCGCGTTTTCCTGGCCTTTTCGTCATTAAGGGGAAAGTTCGATTCGTCGCTTTCCACGATCATTCGGGTGGGTCTGGTCTCGTTGCTCCTGTAGCAGAGATCGACGACTAAGTGACACCCGGCGTTCGTACCGCTTCGTACGTCACCGAGGATCGCGAGTTTCAACGAGACGCGCGTGAAACCAGTGTCCGGCTGGACGCTGCAGTTCTGGAGATTGAGCTTAGCGATGAAGATTTGGAAGTTAGTTAGAGACCGCGTTAGTCGGAGGGTCAAAGAGGAAGGCTCTCTACCTGAAGGGAGAGGGGGGCGCTTTACCTGGAGTTGGCTGTACTGTTGCTTGCGCCGCTGGTAGCAATCGATGCGGCACTTGCACTTACGGAGAAATCGCTTGCTGCCGAGAAGCAAGTCGACGAGAAACTCTTGGAGGAGTGCAGCTACATCCACGGACATGGGCAAGACCACGGTCTTACATACAGGCCGTGAAACTCTGGTGGTGGGGGTATGTATATTCGATGGAAATCGAAGCTCCATAAACTTAGCCGCCGACTATGAAAATATCGAATTTTTTTCGACGCCAATCGATTGTTAGTCGTTTGTTAGTGTTTGTTAGACTAAACCCAGCGTTTGTTAGTCTTTATTTATTAAATAAAACAAAAAAAATGTATGCCAAAATTAGCCCCAGAAAATAGTTTTCTGGTGAATTCGAACTTTTCTTCGTAACCAATCGGTTGTTAGTCGTTTGTTAGGTATTGTTAGTAACTTTATATCGTTTGTTAGAGCTCAATTATTATTAAAATTAATGAAAAACTTTTCGGCCCTAGAGCGCGCTGCAAGCCAAGTGAAGATGGCGGCATCGTCGCGACAGCTGCTTCCGGCTTTCCACATATGACTCGTCAATTTCAGCAAAACGTTGATTCTTGTCATTCTATTAGATTGTTAGACGATCACTAGGGATTGTTAGTTCATTTTCATCGTTTGTTAGAGCTCCATTTTTATTTAATCGCTGAAAAACTTTTCGGCGCGAGAGCGCGCTGCATGTCGCGAAGGTTGGCAGCATCGCCGCGACAGCTGCATCCGGCTTTGCACATGTAACTCGTCAATTTCAGCAAAACGTTGATTCTTGTCATTCTATTCGATTGTTAGACGATTGCTAGTGATTGTTAGTTCGTTTTCATCGTTTGTTAGAGCTCCATTTTTGTTTAATCGCTGAAAAACTTTTCGGCGCGAGAGCGCGCTGCATGTCGCGAACGTTGGCAGCATCGCTGCGACAGCTGCTTCCGGCTTTGCACATGTAACTCGTCAGTTTCAGCAAAACGTTGATTCTTGTCATTCTATTCGATTGTTAGACGATTGCTAGTGATTGTTAGTTCGTTTTCATCGTTTGTTAGATCTCCATTTTTATATAATCGCCGAAAAACCTTTCGGCGCGAGAGCCCGCTGCATGTCGCGAAGGTTGGCAGCATCGCCGCGGCAGCTGCTACGACTTTGCACATGTATCTCGTCACTTTCAGCAAAACGTTGATTCTTGTCATTCTATTAGATTGTTAGACGATCGCTAGTGATTGTTAGTTAACTTTCATCGTTTGCTAGATCTCCATTTTTATTCAATCGTCAAAAACTTTTCGGCGCTAGAGCGCGCTGCTTGTCGCGAAGGTTGGCAGCATCGCCGCGACAGCTGCTTACGGCTTTGCACATGTATCTCGTCAATTTCAGCAAAACGTTGATTCTTGTCATTCTATTAGATTGTGAGACGATCGCTAGTGATTGTTAGTTAACTTTCATCGTTTGTTAGATCTCCATTTTTATTTAATCGCTGAAAAACTTTTCGGCGTTAGAGCGCGCTGCATGTCGCGAAGGTTGGCAGCATCGCCACGATGGCCGCGATAAACGTATATAATTTTAATCAAAAATGAGAAATCGGTGCAAATGATCAACGAAATAGAGAATTAAAAAAAAAGCGTGAACATCTCAAACCTCGATCTGATCATGAGCCTTTTTTGCTCGATATTCCTAATTGTGAGTCCTGGTCGAACTCCCATAAAGTGAATCCAGATTTAAAATTCGCAGAATCAATTTTTTTTTATACTACTCAAAACAAAATCAGGGCCACTTGTACATTTACATTTTGAAGTAACTGAATGTTGACCCACGTTATGATAATTATCATAACGTTTAATTATCATCACGCTTTTTTTTAATTCTCTATTTCGTTGATCATTTGCACCGATTACCCATTTTTTATTAAAATTATATACGTTTATCGCGGCCATCGTGGCGATGCTGCCAACCTTCGCGACATGCAGCGGGCTCTAGCGCCGAAAAGTTTTTCAGCGATTAAATAAAAATGGAGATCTAACAAACGATGAAAATTACCTAACAATCACTAGCATTCGTCTAACAATCTAATAGAATGTCAAGAATCAACGTTTTGCTGAAATTGACGAGTTACATGTGCAAAGCCGTAAGCAGTTGTCGCGGCAATGCAGCCAACCTTCGCGACATGCAGCGCGGTCTCGCGCCGAAAGGTTTTTCGGCGATTATATAAAAATGGAGATCTAACAAACGATGAAAATTAACTAACAATCACTAGCATTCGTCTAACAATCGAATAGACTGAAAAGAATCAACGTTATGCTGAAATTGACGAGTTACATATGCAAAGCCGGTAGCAGCTGTCGCGGCGATGCTGCCAGCCTTCCATATATGTAGTTACATATATGCAGCCTTCGCGACATGCAGCGCGCTCTCGCGCCGAAAAGTTTTTCAGCGATTAAATAAAAATGGAGCTCTAACAAACGATGAAAACGAACTAACAATCGCTAGCAATCGTCTAACAATCGAATGGAATGACAAGAATCAACGTTTTGCTGAAATTGACGAGTTACATGTGCAAAGCCGGAAGCAGCTGTCGCGACGATGCTGCCAACCTTCGTAACATGCAGCGCGCTATAGCGCCGAAAAGCTTTTCAGCGTCTAAATAAAAATGGAGCTCTAACAAACGATGAAAATGAACTAACAATCACTAGCGATCGTCTAACAATCGAATAGAATGACAAGAATCAACGTTTTGCTGAAATTGACGAGTTACATGTGCAGAGCCGGAAGCAGCTGTCGCGACGATGCTGCCAACCTTCGTGACATGAAGCGCGCTCTCGCGCCGAAAGGTTTTTCGGCGATTAAAAAAAATGGAGCTCTAACAAACGATGAAAGTTAACTAACAATCACTAGCGATCGTCTAACAATCTAATAGAATGACAAGAATCAACGTTTTGCTGAAATTGACGAGATACATGTGCATAGTCGTAAGCAGCTGCCGCGGCGATGCTGCCAACCTTCGCGACATGCAGCGCGCTCTCGCGCCGAAAAGTTTTTCGGCGATTAAATAAAAATGGAGATCTAACAAACGATGAAAATTGACTAACAATCACTAGCGATCGTCTAACAATCTAATAGAATGACAAGAATCAACGTTTTGCTGAAATTGACGAGATACATGTGCAAAGTCGTAAGCAGCTGTCGCGGCGATGCTGCCAACCTTCGC
The DNA here is from genome assembly GCA_963210295.1 of Ophion ellenae. Taxonomy (NCBI): domain Eukaryota; kingdom Metazoa; phylum Arthropoda; class Insecta; order Hymenoptera; family Ichneumonidae; genus Ophion; species Ophion ellenae. The sequence goes on from OY723386.1 coordinate 23,269,854, forward strand.
GACATGCAGCGCGCTCTCGCGCCGAAAAGTTTTTCAGCGATTAAATAAAAATGGAGATCTAACAAACGATGAAAGTTAACTAACAATCACTAGCGATCGTCTAACAATCTAATAGAATGACAAGAATCAACGTTTTGCTGAAATTGCCGAGATACATGTGCAAAGTTGTAACAGCTGCCGCGGCGATGCTGCCAACCTTCGCGACATGCAGCGCGCTCTCGCGCCGAAATGGTTTTCGGCGATTAAATAATAATGGAGATCTAACAAACGATGAAAATTGACTAACAATCACTAGCGATCGTCTAACAATCTAATAGAATGACAAGAATCAACGTTTTGCTGAAATTGACGAGATACATGTGCAAAGCCGTAAGCAGCTGTCGCGGCGATGCTGCCAACCTTCGCGACAAGCAGCGCGCTCTAGCGGCGAAAATTTTTTGGCGATTAAATAAAAATGGAGATCTAACAAACGATGAAAATTCACTAACAATCACTATCGATCGTCTAACAATCTAATAGAATGACAAGAATCAACGTTTTGCTGAAATTGACGAGATACATGTGCAAAGCCGGAAGCAGCTGTCGCGACGATGCTGCCAACCTTTGCGACAAGCAGCGCGCTCTCGCGCCGAAAGATTTTTCGGCGATTATATAAAAATGGAGATCTAACAAACGATAAAAATTAACTAACAATCACTAGCATTCGTCTAACAATCTAATCGAATGACAAGAATCAACGTTTTCTTAAATTGACGAGTTACATGTGCAAAGCCGGAAGCAGCTGTCGCGACGATGCTGCCAACCTTCGCGACAAGCAGCGCACTCTAGCGCCGAAAAGTTTTTCAGCGATTAAATATAAATGGAGCTCTAACAAACGATGAAAGTTAACTAACAATCACTAGCGATCGTCTAACAATCTAATAGAATGACAAGAATCAACGATTTGCTGAAATTGACGAGTTACATGTGCAAAGCCGGATGCAGCTGTCGCGGCGATGCTGCCAACCTTCGCGACATGCAGCGCGCTCTCGCGCCGAAAAGTTTTTCAGCGATTAAATAAAAATGGAGCTCTAACAAACGATGAAAATGAACTAACAATCCCTAGTGATCGTCTAACAATCTAATAGAATGACAAGAATCAACGTTTTGCTGAAATTGACGAGTCACATGTGGAAAGCCGGAAGCAGCTGTCGCGACGATGCCGCCATCTTCCCTTGGCTTGCAGCGCGCTCTAGGGCCGAAAAGTTTTTCATTAATTTTAATAATAATTGAGCTCTAACAAACGATATAAAGTTACTAACAATCACTAACAAACGACTAACAATCGATTGGTTACGAAGAAAAGTTCGAATCCACTAGAAAACTATTTTCTGGGGCTAACTTTGGCATACATTTTGTTTTTCGTTTTATTCAATAAATAAAGTCCAACAAACGCTGGGTTTTGTCTAACAAACACTAACAAACGACTAACAATCGATTGGCGTCGAAAAAAATTCGATATTTCCATAGTCGGCGGCTAAGTTTATGGAGCTCGATTTGAGGGTCCAACGAACGGGAAACGACGCTCGGCTTAGGAAACGACTTCTCGGCAAGGACAATATTGCCAAAGCGCGCCACCAGGGAGACTAGATACAGGAGGCCACATTACGGTCTTACCGGAGATTAGTAGGGAGATGCACAACGCTCCCCTTTTCGGCGTGCCTCGTAAATGGCGCTAAATCGCGGCGCCGAGTTCGGGAGCAGGGAGGCTAGAGTGGGAGGAGACCGATCTCTTATGGAGAGACGTGAAAAAAGTGGCTACACAAATGTGGTCATACTGGGATGGCGCCACTATTGCTAAGACGTCGAGAAGTGAGCTGCGTGTGACAGAGACGGAACAAGTAAATAATGAGAAGTGAACTGTGCATAAGGCAGCATGATACTTGGGAAGTAGGCTGCGTGCGAGAGAGATGCAAAATGATATATAGCCAGATCGCGCGCAAAAGTTACCCCCTCTCTAGCCTCTTACGCGCCCATCACACAATCATAGTAGCGCGTGTTCGTGAGCGAGCGACGCTCGGACATCTTCGGAAAGAGCCGAGCGCGCCGATGTTTCCCGACCGCGCCTTCGGCAGCTACACCAACACATGGACGCCGAGCTCGTTCATGTGCGGCCAAGCCGAAACGAAGGCTTCGAGGGAAAAAGCAATCTGAGCACGACTCGCGCGTGACGTCACGCGACGGAACGCGCGAGGCTTTTAGACCATTTCAATGCTTACTTAGCTCTTGATTCTCTGCGTTATCAATGTATACAAAAAAATGTATCGGGCACCCTGATCGCTTTTTTTTTAGTTTATACGTTAATTTAAATATAACAATAAATCCAAATTACAACTTATTTGTCTTCTACAAAATTGTTTACACTCTACTCACACCCATCCTTATGCCAAATAAATTATAATTAATAAAAGTAAGCGGAAATATATTTATATTCGTATTATTATATTAATTCTCATACTGTCATCAAGCGATAAAGCATTATCCCCAAAAACAAGCGAATCATTCATCTGGCCGCGAATCGTCAGTACCAGAAAGTGCATATTCTACAAGCGATGAGATGGTCCCGTTGGTAGCGTTCCTGGCTTCGGTCCGCAGGGGCGCGGGATCGTTCCCCGCGCTCAGTGCTTTTTTTAAAATTCTGATTACCATTAATTCTTATTTGATTAGTTATTTTTATTAGTTATCATTATTATTTTAATTAGTTATCTTTTAGTGTCGAAAAATTTATCGCGCACTCCGACCGCTTATTTGATTAGTTTGTACGTTAATTTTAATTTAATAATAAATCTAAATTACAACTTATTTATAGTCTAAAGAATTGTTTGCGCTTTACTCACACCCGTCCCTATGCGAAAAAAATTGTAATTCATAAAAACTAAGCGAAAATATATTTATATTCGCATTATTAGATTCATTCTCATATACTATCATCAAGCGATAAAGCATTATCCCCAAAAACAAGCCACATCCATCCGGCCGCGAATCGTAACTTACGAGAATGAATATAATAATACGACTATAACTATATTTCCGCGCTAGCAATTTTGGCAACTGCAAAGTCAACCGAAATAATCAACGGTTGAATTTGGACAGCTTTACAACTATAAAGTCGACCGTAAAAAAATCCTAATGGTTGATTCAACGGTTGTTTAACCGCGGCCATTTTGTTTTCGCTGGATGGTTGTCTCACTCCGTCGCACAATCTGCTGCGGATATCCCCCCCAGTGTTTGATGACTCAATTCTCCGCAAATCATCAATTTAATTATTAAGACAGTATAATTTGATTAATCATTAAATATATTGCGTCGAGTCAACCATCCAATCAACCGCCGAGTTAACCATCGAGTCAACCATCCACAGAAAACGCAGGATGGTCGACTTTCAAAGATGAACAGTTGAGAAGCTGTCCAAATTCAACCGTTGAACTTTTACGTTGACTCAACTGTCTTGTACAACCGGTTGACCAAAATCTTTTATGAATTACAATTTATTTGGCATAGAGACGGGTGTGAGTAAAGCGCAAACAATTTTTTAAAAGATACATAAGTTGTAATGTAGATTTATTATTACATTCAAATTAACGTACAAACTAATCAAATAAGCGGTCGGAGTGTGCGATAAATTTTTCGGCACTAAAAGATAACTAATAAAAATAATAATGATAACTTAATAAAAATAACTAATCAAACAAGAATTAATAGTGATAATAAGTTAAAAAAAAACACTGAGCGCGAGGAACGATCCTACGCTTCTGCGGACCGAAGCCAGGAACGCTACCAACGGGACCATCCCATCGCTTGTAGAATATACACTTTCTGGTACTGACGATTCGCGGCCGGATGGTTGATTGGCTTGCTTTTGGGGATAATGCTTTATCGTTTGATGAAACTATATGAATTAATATAATAATACGAATATAAATATATTTCCGCTTACTTTTATTAATTATAATTTATTTGGCATAAGGACGGGTGTGAGTAAAGCGTAAACAATTTTTTAGAAGATAAATAAGTTGTAATTTGGATTCATAATTATATTTAAATTAACGTATAAACTAAAAAAATAAGCAATCAGGGTGCCCGATACATTTTTTTGTATACATTGATAACGCAGAGAATCAAGAGCTAAATAAGCATCGAAATCATCTAAAAGCCTCGCGCGTTCCGTTGGGTGACGTCACGCGCGAGTCGTGCTCACATTGCTTTTTCCCTTGAAGCCTTCGTTTCGGCTTGGCCGCACATGAACGAGCTCGGCGTCCATGTGTTGGTGTAGCTGGCGAAGGAGCGGTCGGGAAACTTCGGCGCGCTCGGCTCTTTCCGAAGATGTCCGAGCGTCGCTCGCTCACGGACACGCGCTACTATGATTGTATGATGGGCGCGTAAGAGACCAGAGAGGGGGTAACTTTTGCGCGCGATCTCGCTGCACTGCTTGCTAGGATGCGTATTCGATCCTCTTCCATCTCTCTTACACGACATCGATACTCAGCTTCATGCTCGAGGTTTTAGAGATAGTGGCGCCATCCCGGTCTGACCACATTTTTGTAGCCACTTTGAAATGCACAGATCGGCCTCCTCCCACTCTAGCCTCCATGTTCGGGAGTATGATTTCGTGATCATCGCCTCTGTCGAGGTTGCAGATTCCCTTGTATCCGCGCGAGTCCGTGATCACCGCTCAAGTCGGTATCGCAGTCAGCGAGAACACGAATGGGTAGCTTGGAAGGGGAAAAGTCTCTGCCCCTCGCAAATCGCGCTCGCTCGACAGGCGAACGGAGCGAGGTTTTCCGTCCGATCGAACTCGACATATATGTGTGGCCGTACTGCGGATTGGAATATGCATTAAATGAATTTCAAAGTGAAAATGATGTATCGAGATCATTGTTTTGTCTCGGTTGCCCGTTTATGCCGAAAATGCGGGTTAAAAAAATTAACGACGAACCGCGTTGAAAAATAAAACGCCGAAACGACCGTGGAAGGTTCAAAAAGAAATCTTGAGTCTTTGCCGCGATCGTTTCGACATTTTTTTTCAACAGTAAACATCATGGATAAGGGTATATCATAAATGTTTCTCTATCTGCAATAAGCGTTGTGGCTGAGTTGGCAGCGTGGCGGATTAACGATGCTTACGGTCCGGGTTCAAACCCCGGTGAATCAACTTTTTTTTTTCTTCATTCTATATTCAGAAAATTTCGAACTTACTCTCGCTTCAGCTATTCTCGCCTGTTCAGGCTTTGTTTATGATATTTAATTCGTATATGCTTAATAAAAAAAAACAAGACATTGCTACCGGGGATCAGTGCAGCCAGATCGCGCGTAAAAGTTACCCCCTCTCTAGTCTCTTACGCGCCCATCACACAATCATAGTAGCGCGTGTCCGTGAGCGAGCGACGCTTGGACATCAAGGAGACTAAAGAGAAGGAGTCGACACTCCCGCCTCAAACAGTTCTTCCAATCGGTCGCAGAGGTGTAATGCTCAGTTCCGCCGCAGGCGTCACTAGTATTCCCCAGAGCACATAATACATAGTAATACAAAACTGCATAAGGTGAAACTGCCGGTGTTATGGCGGCAAAATTGTTTGCGCCTGTCAAACACAAACATATCTGTCCTGTACACCAGCACAGCAGCTATCGAACTATGTGTATAATAATGGAGATGAGTCCTCGCGAGTCAATGTGATAAAGGGAAAAAGTAAACACTCTAGGTAGGAATTATAAAACAAATTTCAACTATTGATGGCAGTAAATTAAAAAATATATTCTTCCATGTTATTTTTGTTCCAGTTCTTTTGAGATCGGACGAGTTCTTTTATTGGTTGAAACTGCTTCAATTCGCTCATACAACCAGATACCTGTACGAATGCAAAAGAAAAAAAATTAAAACTACCGAGGCTCGAACTCAGGACCTTCAATACAGTAATCTAGCGTTCCACCAACTTCGCTACACAATCATTTGCCAATAAATATAATCTTCTCATATTTAAGTGATTGCCGCGCTTGGGATTCAATTAGGCTTGACGGCTTGTTCGGTTGGTTCATCGCTTAATTTAATTCATATTTAGCTTCATTTTTAAACGTAACTAGCAAATAACGAGTTTTCATGGGTATACATATAATAAGCACGTGTTGAAAAGACAACCCCAGCATGTAAAGCCAACATTTTCGCATTCGCCCGGTTTCTTGTATGTACATGTTATTATTATTTATTATTATTATTATAATAGACTTTATTGCTCCGGGCAACGCACTTCCTCAGTTTGCACTGGGAAACATTCACCTACCCCCGGGGGTTAGGCTCGGTCTTAACCTAGACCGGAACAATAACGCTGGGCGGCACTCGAGGGTTCCGACATCACCTCGGCTGCCGCCCAGTCAAAAAGTCGCGCGAGAATTCCATTATATCGCTCTGCGATAGCCGCTCCCTCAATCCAGAGGGTTAGCGGCTACCGCAGTCCACAATCGTGTTGCCTGAGTAAACGGAGGGACCCAAGTATGACTGCCTTCTGCATCCGACCCGCTAGCAACCGGACACCGGGTTTGCAAACCGGTATGCCAGCGAGGCCCGATACAAAAGACTCTTTCATCCCCCCTAGCGCGCCGATGATGAGGACAACGAGAGTTACCCTGAATCCTCGGTGCAAACGACGTAGCTCGGCCAGGAGAGGCTGATACTTGAGCCGTTTCTCCTCTTCCTTTCGCGACACGTTCACTTCGGCCGGAGCCGAGAACTCAATGACGTATATCGTCTTGTCGTCGAAATCGAAGAGGACAACATCAGGCTTAGTCGCTTGAAGCGGCCCGATGGTCGCGAATGAGAAGTTCCAATAAATCTTGCACCTCTCACCCACGACAACGGACTCAATATCTCCTGGTAAATAAGGCGGCACGGGCTCCCGGTCTATCCCATAAGAGTGCCGTAGATGGTAGTACAATACTCTTAGGGCCGCGTTATGGCGATAGATATAGCCGGAGACTGCATATACTGGGCAGGCCGACAGTAGATGCATTAGTGTCTCCGGCGATTGTTTGCATGCACGACACAAAGTGGTCGGCAGAGGCTGACCCAAAACGCGACTGCGATAGACCAGGGTGTTGATGACTCCGTCTTGGCAGGCGCAGATAAACCCTTCGGTCTCGGACATCAGTCCAGCTGACCGCAAGAAGGAAAAGGTCAGCTGGGTGGACAGCCCCTGTTCCTCGATGTGGTGAAAAAACACACCGTGCATGGGTCTGTCCACGTGCTGCCGAGTCAGGACAGTCTGCTCGGCAGCCCTGATTGCCCGCCGACGTCGGGACTTGGGCAACCGAGCGACGGAGTCTACTGGCAAGGCGCCACGCCGGCGCCGGCGGAACTGCAAGCCGAGGGTCTCTGCCGCACGATCTGCCGCCTTATAGAGAAAAGCACCCGCCCCATGAAGCTCATGCTGGTGCACAATCTCCAGGAGCGGGTCCGAGCTCGTTATTACATCGCTTGCTATTCCGAGGACCATGCGGTCATGACGACACTCCAATCCCGAGAGCCCGCGCCCGCCGCTCTGACGCAGCATATAAAGGCGCGGGGTGGAAGATCGAGGGTGCAGACTCCGCTGGATGTTCATTATCTTGCGTGTGCCGATGTCCAGCTGTTTAAGCTCGTCTCTACGCCATTTGACGACGCCAAAGGAGTAGAGCAGGACCGGGACAGCGAGCATATTGGTGGCAGTGATCTTATTTTTCCCAGACAGATCTGATTTCCAGATCCGTCTGAGACGCCGCCTATACTCGCTGCGGAGGGCCTCCTTGACACCCTCAGCGTCCTGTACAGAGCGCTGATCGATGCCAAGGTACCGATAAGACCCTCCGGCGTCCAGGTGTTTGAAGACGCTCCCGTCCACCAGCCGGACATCAGCCGCGACACCCTCTGCTCTCCCTCTCCTGAGATGAAGGACAGCGCACTTGTCCAATCCGAATTCCAGTCCCGCCGCCCGCGTGTACGTCGCTACGATGTTCAAGAGGAGCTTAAGCCCTCCCTCCCCGCGAGCGTATAGCTTGAGGTCGTCCATATAAAATAAATGGGTGATCCCTCGCCCACGCTCCCCGGGGGCCCCCGCTTCGTACCCGCGTGCAGCCCGCAAGGCGATTGATAAGGGTAATAGTGAGATGCAAAACAGGAGGGGGCTAAGAGAATCTCCCTGGATAATCCCCCTCCTATACCCCACCACTCCGGTCGACACGTTGCCTTCACTAGTCTTAACTGTGAAGCGTGTCTTCCAGAGCGGCGTGAGCTGCCTAATGCATCTCACTATGTATGGACTCACCGAAAGGCGTTCGAGTAGGTGTATAATCAGTTTGTGACTGACAGTGTCGAACGCCTTACGGTAGTCTATCCAAGCGACTGAGAGGTTACGCTTGTGTTGGACCGTGTCCTGCGTGATGCAGCGGTCCACCAGCAGGTTCTCCTTACAACCTCCCAGCCCCCTCTTGGATCCCCTTTGTTCGTGTATCTCCCGCCATGCAGGCTCGATCTCGCGCAGAACACGCTCATAAAGAATCTTTGTGAAGATCTTACAGAGCGCATTCAGACACGTTATCGGGCGGTAGTTCTCCGGACGAGACAAATCCCCTTTTTTGGGGAGTAGCACCGTCCTTCCCTCTGTCAGCCACGCAGGGATGGGCACCGTCCCATCGATGAACGACGAGAAGATGCGGGCCAGATGGGTATGGGTGCACTTGAATTTCTTCCACCAGAAGATGTTAATCCCATCCGGTCCGGGAGCGGCGTGGTTCCTCATGCTACTCACCGCCTTCTCCACCTCACCCCGCGTGACTGGAAAACAGTCGCCACGCTGACTCGGCTGTTGCCGACAAAACGTGTCGAACCGTCCCAGAGCTGGAGTGCCTTCATCAAAATGACCCGCCTCGCTATACAGCTCTCCCCAAAACCGCTCCACCTGAACAGCTGTTGGCGCTGTGTCGGGGGCAGGCGTAGGTGGTTGGAACCAGCGGCCTGGGTCAGAACGGAAGAGGGCGTTGTCTAACGCCCGACCCAGCCGCCTCTCTAGGGATTGCTTCGCAACCCCCAGGTTCCGCACCTTCTCCACGTAGCGTTCCCTCACAATAAGAAGGATAGCTTTGTTCAATGTGTGGTGACGGCATTTCAGTTCCGAGCTGATTTTTCGGATTTTAGGGGTACACGCCCTCCCCGCCGTAATGAAGTCTAACACACACTGAACACGGGATGCCTGCCGCCGCGCTTCATTGATCTTATTCTGGAGCTGTGCAACGCGCCGCCGAGTCTTAGCCACGAACACCGCCTTATCATTGCGTGTCTGAGGCTTCGACTCAACAGCCGCGTGATACACAGCCCAGTTCAAGCTGAGGAGATCAGCGGTCTCAGGGATTGCTGCCGCGAGGGACTCATTTGCCGCTTCTAGGCAACCAGGCTGAAGAGAAAATTTCCCAGTGATTCTCTCCCTCCTTGTTCCCCAGTCCTCTGTCAAATCGACGCGCCAACGGGGGGGTTCCGACTGCCGGGGGGTTCGATCTTGAGGCCGTCCGGTAGAGCTCCGCACGGAACGCGCGGAAGAGCGCCTGCCGGACAGCTCTGGTGGTAATAACAAGAGATCGTAACCTTGCCGTCGCAAGCGGGCAGCTTGGTCTCGCAGATGTTGTTGCGAGAGGTGTGCAAGCTCTGGGTGCACTTGGCTCCACAGGGCCTGCAACCTCGCCATGTAGCCCCGCCGCGACGGCACGCTATCCCTCCAGCAGCGGATGAGGTCCTCCTTGAGTTCCTCCGTCCACTCGAGGCGCCGATTTCGAGCCGTGGTCGTTGCCGTGGATCCTATCCGGGTGCCCCTCCCAACTGATCCTTGGTCCCCATCCGAGAGGGACCGGTTGTGGGGGGCTTGACTAGGTGGTGTTCGAACCTAGTTTTCGGCGTGCCAGGTGGTTGGCCTGGCACGTCGGTGGCTATTGCGGGGGAGTTGTGCTCCCCCGGGCGATGGGCACGCCAGCTTCCCCACGCCTTAAAATTATTATTTTTTTTTTTTTTTTTTTTTTTTTTTTTTTTTTTTTTTTTTTTTTTTTTATAATAGACTTTATTGCTCCGGGCAACGCACTTCCTCAGTTTGCACTGGGAAACATTCACCTACCCCCGGGGGTTAGGCTCGGTCTTAACCTAGACCGGAACAATAACGCTGGGCGGCACTCGAGGGTTCCGACATCACCTCGGCTGCCGCCCAGTCAAAAAGTCGCGCGAGAATTCCATTATATCGCTCTGCGATAGCCGCTCCCTCAATCCAGAGGGTTAGCGGCTACCGCAGTCCACAATCGTGTTGCCTGAGTAAACGGAGGGACCCAAGTATGACTGCCTTCTGCATCCGACCCGCTAGCAACCGGACACCGGGTTTGCAAACCGGTATGCCAGCGAGGCCCGATACAAAAGACTCTTTCATCCCCCCTAGCGCGCCGATGATGAGGACAACGAGAGTTACCCTGAATCCTCGGTGCAAACGACGTAGCTCGGCCAGGAGAGGCTGATATTTGAGCCGTTTCTCCTCTTCCTTTCGCGACACGTTCACTTCGGCCGGAGCCGAGAACTCAATGACGTATATCGTCTTGTCGTCGAAATCGAAGAGGACAACATCAGGCTTAGTCGCTTGAAGCGGCCCGATGGTCGCGAATGAGAAGTTCCAATAAATCTTGCACCTCTCACCCACGACAACGGACTCAATATCTCCTGGTAAATAAGGCGGCACGGGCTCCCGGTCTATCCCATAAGAGTGCCGTAGATGGTAGTACAACACTCTTAGGGCCGCGTTATGGCGATAGATATAGCCGGAGACTGCATATACTGGGCAGGCCGACAGTAGATGCATTAGTGTCTCCGGCGATTGTTTGCATGCACGACACAAAGTGGTCGGCAGAGGCTGACCCAAAACGCGACTGCGATAGACCAGGGTGTTGATGACTCCGTCTTGGCAGGCGCAGATAAACCCTTCGGTCTCGGACATCAGTCCAGCTGACCGCAAGAAGGAAAAGGTCAGCTGGGTGGACAGCCCCTGTTCCTCGATGTGGTGAAAAAACACACCGTGCATGGGTCTGTCCACGTGCTGCCGAGTCAGGACAGTCTGCTCGGCAGCCCTGATTGCCCGCCGACGTCGGGACTTGGGCAACCGAGCGACGGAGTCTACTGGCAAGGCGCCACGCCGGCGCCGGCGGAACTCCAAGCCGAGGGTCTCTGCCGCACGATCTGCCGCCTTATAGAGAAAAGCACCCGCCCCATGAAGCTCATGCTGGTGCACAATCTCCAGGAGCGGGTCCGAGCTCGTTATTACATCGCTTGCTATTCCGAGGACCATGCGGTCATGAAGACACTCCAATCCCGAGAGCCCGCGCCCGCCGCTCTGACGCAGCATATAAAGGCGCGGGGTGGAAGATCGAGGGTGCAGACTCCGCTGGATGTTCATTATCTTGCGTGTGCCGATGTCCAGCTGTTTAAGCTCGTCTCTACGCCATTTGACGACGCCAAAGGAGTAGAGCAGGACCGGGACAGCGAGCATATTGGTGGCAGTGATCTTATTTTTCCCAGACAGATCTGATTTCCAGATCCGTCTGAGACGCCGCCTATACTCGCTGCGGAGGGCCTCCTTGACACCCTCAGCGTCCTGTACAGAGCGCTGATCGATGCCAAGGTACCGATAAGACCCTCCGGCGTCCAGGTGTTTGAAGACGCTCCCGTCCACCAGCCGGACATCAGCCGCGACACCCTCTGCTCTCCCTCTCCTGAGATGAAGGACAGCGCACTTGTCTAATCCGAATTCCATTCCCGCCGCCCGCGTGTACGTCGCTACGATGTTCAAGAGGAGCTTAAGCCCCCCCTCCCCGGGAGCGTATAGCTTGAGGTCATCCATATAAAATAAATGGGTGATCCCTCGCCCACGCTCCCCGGGGGCCCCCGCTTCGTACCCGCGTGCAGCCCGCAAGGCGATTGATAAGGGTAATAGTGAGATGCAAAACAGGAGGGGGCTAAGAGAATCTCCCTGGATAATCCCCCTCCTATACCCCACCACTCCGGTCGACACGTTGCCTTCACTAGTCTTAACTGTGAAGCGTGTCTTCCAGAGCGGCATGAGCTGCCTAATGCATCTCACTATGTAAGGACTCACCGAAAGGCGTTCGAGTAGGTGTATAATCAGTTTGTGACTGACAGTGTCGAACGCCTTACGGTAGTCTATCCAAGCGACTGAGAGGTTACGCTTGTGTTGGACCGCGTCCTGCGTGATGCAGCGGTCCACCAGCAGGTTCTCCTTACAACCTCCCAGCCCCCTCTTGGATCCCCTTTGTTCGTGTATCTCCCGCCATGCAGGCTCGATCTCGCGCAGAACACGCTCATAAAGAATCTTTGTGAAGATCTTACAGAGCGCATTCAGACACGTTATCGGGCGGTAGTTCTCCGGACGAGACAAATCCCCTTTTTTGGGGAGTAGCACCGTCCTTCCCTCTGTCAGCCACGCAGGGATGGGCACCGTCCCATCGATGAACGACGAGAAGATGCGGGCCAGATGGGTATGGGTGCACTTGAATTTCTTCCACCAGAAGATGTTAATCCCATCCGGTCCGGGAGCGGCGTGGTTCCTCATGCTACTCACCGCCTTCTCCACCTCACCCCGCGTGACTGGAAAACAGTCGCCACGCTGACTCGGCTGTTGCCGACAAAACGTGTCGAACCGTCCCAGAGCTGGAGTGCCTTCATCAAAATGACCCGCCTCGCTATACAGCTCTCCCCAAAACCGCTCCACCTGAACAGCTGTTGGCGCTGTGTCGGGGGCAGGCGTAGGTGGTTGGAACCAGCGGCCTGGGTCAGAACGGAAGAGGGCGTTGTCTAACGCCCGACCCAGCCGCCTCTCTAGGGATTGCTTCGCAACCCCCAGGTTCCGCACCTTCTCCACGTAGCGTTCCTTCACAATAAGAAGGATAGCTTTGTTCAATGTGTGGTGACGGCATTTCAGTTCCGAGCTGATTTTTCGGATTTTAGGGGTAAACGCCCTCCCCGCCGTAATGAAGTCTAACACACACTGAACACGGGATGCCTGCCGCCGCGCTTCATTGATCTTATTCTGGAGCTGTGCAACGCGCCGCCGAGTCTTAGCCACGAACGCCGCCTTATCATTGCGTGTCTGAGGCTTCGACTCAACAGCCGCGTGATACACAGCCCAGTTCAAGCTGAGGAGATCAGCGGTCTCAGGGATTGCTGCCGCGAGGGACTCATTTGCCGCTTCTAGGCAACCAGGCTGAAGAGAAAATTTCCCAGTGATTCTCTCCCTCCTTGTTCCCCAGTCCTCTGTCAAATCGACGCGCCAACGGGGGGGTTCCGACTGCCGGGGGGTTCGATCTTGAGGCCGTCCGGTAGAGCTCCGCACGGAACGCGCGGAAGAGCGCCTGCCGGACAGCTCTGGTGGTAATAACAAGAGATCGTAACCTTGCCGTCGCAAGCGGGCAGCTTGGTCTCGCAGATGTTGTTGCGAGAGGTGTGCAAGCTCTGGGTGCACTTGGCTCCACAGGGCCTGCAACCTCGCCATGTAGCCCCGCCGCGACGGCACGCTATCCCTCCAGCAGCGGATGAGGTCCTCCTTGAGTTCCTCCGTCCACTCGAGGCGCCGATTTCGAGCCGTGGTCGTTGCCGTGGATCCTATCCGGGTGCCCCTCCCAACTGATCCTTGGTCCCCATCCGAGAGGGACCGGTTGTGGGGGGCTTGACTAGGTGGTGTTCGAACCTAGTTTTCGGCGTGCCAGGTGGTTGGCCTGGCACGTCGGTGGCTATTGCGGGGGAGTTGTGCTCCCCCGGGCGATGGGCACGCCAGCTTCCCCACGCCATTATTATTATTATTATTATTATTATTATTATTATTATTATTATTATTGTACAGGAAAACAGAGTAACGTGCATCCGAATAATAAATACATTACGAGATACATTATGGTTGGTTATCGCTTTATTTGCGTTTCATTATAATTAGCTATATTTTTAAACATAACAGGCAAGTCATAAATTTCCATAATTAAATAACTCGTGTTGTACTTATTATATAATTATTATATCTGATGTGCTTTTTATATAATAAGTCCATGTGAATAAAACAACACGAGATGTTCCATTAATATTATTTATATTTTATTCATTATATATATGTTTACAATATTATATATTATAATAGAAGGAATCCCCACTTGGGTGTATTATCGTTCGAGTGTGCGAGAGAGACGCACCATGACTGTTCCACGTGAGTACGACAGAGAAACACGGTCACCCCACTTTTGTGATTGGTCGTTGAAGCGAAGCTCGGACCTTATGCAGTTTTGTATTACTATATATTATGGGCTCTGGGGAACACGTGCGACGCCTGCGGCGGAACTGAGCACTACATCTCTGCGACCGATTGAAAGAACTTCGTTCATGCAGGCTAGGATAGGGAGTTTGGACTCCTTTACTCTAGTCTCCTTGTGACAGCTAATAACAACACAAACAGCTGATAACAGTGCATGCGCAAAACATACATGTATATAGAGTACACAATGACTAACGTTCCCAGCGCCACTTATGCGGAACCCTTATTTGTTGCACTTTTACGGACGCGCCAGAATGCGGAGATTGGACTCCTTCCCTATAGTCTCCTTGCCAGACCACGCCGGCCGGCTTCCTCGTCTCGCCCAATTCCTCGATCCGGGCGTTATCCTCGATCGATATTCTCTGCCTCCCGAGTCGTTGAGCGCCCCGATCGGTACGGCGCTCGCCAGCCATGCCGCGCGAGAGCTGTGGTCTCTCCTGACGCGCAGTGAGCCGGAGACTCGGGAGATGGCAGCAGGACGCCCTCGGACGGCGAGCCTGATATTCCTCGTCGTCGAGTTGACGGCCGGGCCGACGTGGCCCAGTGTTGCCAGATCAGGGGATTTCCCCCTAGATTTAGGGTTATTTTGCTCTCTTCAGGGGGTAAACGGGGGGGAAAATTATTTGGGTCATTTTTTAGGGGAAGATTCCTAGGACCGTTTATCCTGTTTCGTAGTGTTGCCAGACCAGGGGATTTCTCTCTAGGTTCCGCCTGGGATTTCCCCCTCTGGTTTTTTGGGAGCGTTAGGGGGAAACATTTGTCAGAGGAATCCAAAGCCGAATTTCCGTTTTTTTGCAAGTTCAGCAAGCAAGTCCACTCATTTAGAATAAAATGGAACACCAATAGAATGAAACAATTATAACTATTGACCACTCTCCATGAATCAAATCAGCCTTGCACAATTACACGTGAATAAACTTGGCAGCATAAATATTTATTTAACAACAATGTTCATGTACATATAAACTATGAGAAGTTATATAACCGAGTGATACTTAAAGTCTATACTAGAATGGCGAAAGCGAGAAAAAACAATTCGACTTGAACGATGTAGGTCTTGTGGCTTCTCTCTCGTTTTTTGTTGCGATTTTTCACTCGCTAGACAGAATATCAAGTACATTGAAATCGGCGTCGTCCGCCATTGTGTAAATCGTTTCAGCATAGCTACCAAAGGTGTAAACTTGCAGCATTCAATATCGAGAGTGCACCCAACATGTAGAATCGCTTCCACCATCTCCACCGACAATTTAATTTCGCAACTTGTCTTCAACGATATTCACGATAGAAAACGCGCGTTCTACCGCTGCATTCGAAAAGGCAAGACGCGGAAGGGAAGAAGCGGAAGGGAAGGTAGGCCGAGAACGAGCTTCGATATATTGCCGAATCTTTGGTTTCCGCCCGCGTCTGTGCGCTCGTTAATCTCTGCCCAAAATCGTTCAGTGCTACCGATATCGGTGACTTCAGCTCTGTGAAGTATGTTCCACTCCCTCACAGTTAAACCGATATCGTTGCATAGGCTACGCTTGAATTTGGCCGCGATATTCGTAATATCCGGCTCCACTTGCGATGACGCTGATTGCGGCGAGAAAGTCGATATTTCGTCTAGAATTTTGATGTTATCCGGAATTCGTTTTTGCAATTCAGAGACGAAGACGATCATAAAATCTCTACAACGCTCTTTGACTTCCACAATCGAATCCCGATGAACGTTAGCAGTTAGGACGTTGAATTCATACCCAAAATTGATGCAGTCGATGGACATGCAAAAGGGTTTGAAGTTGAATCCCGCCAGATTGTGATGCGATATTTTTTTCAGCTGCGCCGGAACGACAAACGTTTGGAGGAGCGAATATATCGAATCGTTCAAATCTCTAAACAGTTTTATCGGATCAAGAGAATCTGATTGGAAGAATCTGTTTAGTCCCATGATACCTTTTAGCGTTGAGCTGAGGAAAGTCAAATACAACTTGTTTTCCGGCGTAGAAAACATGCGGTGCAATTGAGAAGCGACATAGCACCGTTCCTTATTACTTTCCGTAATTTTGAAATGCAGCTGTAGAGCCTCCCATTGCTTAAGAATAGCATCAACAGCTTGGAGCCTCACTAGCCACCGAGTATTCGAAAGCTTCACAATTTTTGTAGGTACTTTACCTTCGAAAGTACGATAAACATCCGCGTATTCTATTCGGCGGTTCGTACTGACGCAAAACCACGAGTGGGTTTCGCGCACCATAAAATCGAGATGTCTTGGGACAACTTTACAAGCGTCCTCGGCAGCGAGATGCATTGAGTGACAAATGCACTTTATCACGACAAGCTCGGGGTTAATATCTCGCAGTATCGTTGTCACTGAATGATGTACGCCTACATTCACACTGGCTCCGTCGACTCCTAGACCTAACAGCTTCGCCGTTTTGAGATTATCCTTCTTCAGTTATTGCAAGATCGCTTCCGCAATAGCGTCGGAAGTCCCTGCGGTCATCTCGTTTAAGCGATAAAAAGTCGTCACTATTCTCTTCTTCAACCGACTGAAATAGCGGATCATGAGGCAGAGGATCTTTTTCGTATCTATCGTTGTAGATTCATCAATAATCAGAGAATAATGCGAGTCGCCGACGTCCTCGAGAAGATCTTGTGCGATACACGGTGATAAAACATTTCTTATCAGAGCAGAGCATTTTGTCCTGTGCAATTTGATATCTTGCAGGACTTCAAAATCCTTGTCGAGGTCTTTGATCACGACAGAAAGATGATCGATAGCTTTTATAGAAGAATGCTCAGCCACGTAGACAGCAATCTTTAACTCCACGATTTTTCTTTTTTGCGACAGAGCTACTTTTGCAAAGTTGTCAATTTTCGGCAATTGAGAGATAATATTCCGATTTTTTATTCATTGCTCGTGTTTTTTTGATTGAGAGTGTTCTGTCAAACTTTTCTTGTGGGCGACGAGAACCGAGTTGCAGAACGAACCAAACGCTTTGCAGGAATCTCCATCTGGCGAAGGTTTTAACCAACCTACATCGACAAAAGGAATGGCAATTTAAAAAATTTCATTTATAAGATGGGATAGTTATGGGTGTGTATGAACATCGCATTCTATTAAGTTGTTCTCGTTTTTGCCCAAATAGGTTAGATTCCGTTGTACTTGTGCCGTTACATTGCATCCTTGTAATACCTTTGAAGGTTGACTCCAGCTCCCAGCTCGATACGTAATTTTGTACGTACTTCTTTCTTAAAGAAGCTTTAGGCATTCTGTTGATCACGGCGTTATATAATCTGAGCACTTAATCAATTATCACCGCGGGAAAATATCTTTCGATGAGCTGATGAGATTTGAGATTATCGTTCGCTACGTATATAACTGAGTAATTCCGCTCGTACGGAGGCCATAACTAAAAAGGTGGCGGTAAGTGTGGTATAGGTGAAGTGCCAGTAGATGTCGTGGCTTGTTTTCACCCGTTGCACATAACTCGTAATGTGCGTTTTACAACTACGACACAGTGCAACACAGTGCACATATTTCTGGTGTATTCCTTTGCCCGGATTGGCTGCTGATGCCATAAAAATGTACACTGTGTCGCACTGTGCCGTAGATGGAAAACGCACAATGCATAACGACAGTTCCTATAGCTAACGACGCTTAGTCATATAAGGTGAGATACATCTAGGTTTAAGTGAGAGGCTACGGACGAGTGCTCTACCGGTCAGGTAGAGTGACTAATATCTAGAGTTGTTAAGGACAATCAATGTGAATAATGAATTTGTAAGCAGGTACCGAATAAATGCATTTGTTGGGGTTTCATAGATGCTATGGTAAAAACTGGGAGGGGACTTCTCCTGTTGCATGGCAACCAACTCAAACTTTCCATACTATGAAAATAGCCGCTGTACCGCTTGGTGGGGGAAATTTAGGGGATTTTTAGGGGGAAACGACATTGGTTTAGGGGAACGCCACACGAACCATCTGGCAACACTGACGTGGCCCCAGTCAACGGTCCGCGCGGTCCTTTCGCGGTCGTCATGATAGCGGTACGGGAAGGAACCGGGGGGGGGGGGGGTGGTGTCACAGATTCTATCCAATGAAACTCTTAAAGCTAGCTTAAAATTAACAAATAAATTTCAGGTGAAGGTGCGCAGCGGAGATTAAGCCCGAGCGTGGTCACGTGGGCTTTTTCTCGAAACTCCTTGTGACGCAATGTCACAGTATATTTATACTAAATTTTTGTTTAGCCCTGAAGATCTTGCCAGTTTCACCAATTATACTCGAATGTTGGAAGATGAGTGGAATGAGTTGCTGACACTTCTGACTCCGCTCATAAAAAAGCAGGATACCGTTATGCGTCAAGCTATATCACCAAGGGACAGACTCACTGTGACTCTCCGATATTTAGCAACGGGCAATACCTTTCAAGATTTAAGCTACTCTACTCGCATAGCTCCGAACACAATTTCAAAAGTGATTGATGAAACTTTAAGAGCAATACTAAAAGTACTTGACTCAAAAGTATGGAATTTCCTATCAACGCCGGAGGAATGGCAGGTTATCGCTCACAAATTCGACACTTTATGGAATTTCCCTCATTGCATCGGTGCGCTGGATGGGAAAGACATCAATTTTCGTCCCCCTCGAAGTGATGGATCGATTTACCGCAATTATAAGGGAAAAGACAGCATTCTGCTTCGGGTCTCGTCGATGCTGAATATGGATTTTTGTTTGTTGACGTCGGAAGAAATGGAAGTATGCACGATTCTACTGGTTTGCGTGAGAGCCCATTATGGACTAAAGTCAACGACGAAACGTTAAACTTACCTGCTCCATGTGAAATTCCAGGGTTTTGTCACAAATCACCGTACGTGATTGTCGGTGACGACGCATTTCCCTTAAAACCTAATTTGTTGAAGCCTTATCCGGATAGAAACTTGACCCTTGACAAAAGAATATTTAACTACAGATTAAGCCGTGCTCGCAAAACTGTTGAAAACGCTTTTGGCATACTGGCAAACAGATGGCGAGTTTTACTTTCTACGATATCTCTTTCCGTTCAAAAAGTAGAGACAATAACTTACGCGTGTGTGCTTTTACATAATTATTTGATCAATAAATCTAACAATAATTCCAGTAAATGGTACGTGCCAAATAATTACAGGATCTCAAGCCGCGACGATACTAATTGTAATGCAATACAGTTATCCGAAAGGCAGAATGCTTCCCAATATCTAAGAAATGACCGTAGCAGTAACGAAGCATTAGAGATACGAGATAAATTTTGTGAATACTATAATACTGCAGGCATAGTGCCATTTCAGTATACCGCAATTGAACGAGGTAATTCTTAATTGTTAGTAGTTCTACGAGCAAGTTCATATTATTTATTTATTTATTCATTTATTTACTAGCATTCCGCCCGCGGCTTGTATTTGTATTTGACTGTATTTGTATCATGCTACAAAAATGAATGAATGTCATTACTGGTTTTATATTATTCGAATTTTGTTTGTGCACGAAAGACTTTTGAAAAAATCCTTTTGAATATAACAGGAAGGAGAATATATGATAATTAAAATTTTCTCTGGTTTTTTGTTTTCGACGAAAATTACGAGCTTCTTCTTTCCCGCCGATTGGAAACTGCAATTACACAAATGTGCATAAAAATCGGCTGCGTTTGAATATTTTTCTCTGAAAGAATTGTTTTCTAATGTTGAAATATGCAGTAAAGAAATCTGAAAAGTTCGGTAGACTTGCTTATTTTTTTCTGTCCTAAAAAAATCCCCCAAAAAAACCTTCTTTTAAGGCTACCAAAGCAGGATCGCCCCTTAACCGTTCGACTGATTTTCTCTAAATTCAATGCCAATCTTCCTATTATGATACTCTATGTAAAAAAAAGGCCATAAATTTTAAAGTTTTGCGGAAGTTACAGCATTCAGAGAGTTCTTTTTTTAATTTCACCATGCCGTAAAATTTGTACATTTTTTTTAGTGAATTCGACAAAGTTCTCAGAGAATGAAGAGCTTGTATAGGTGAACATCTGTACAAAACGTAGCTCAAACCGTTCTCAAGCTATCAACGTTTGAATTTTACAGTGCCAGAAAACACACACACGCACGCACGCACACACACATACACACACGGACATTTTTTCTGGATATGATTTGTCAATGTTTTGGAACATTTTGAGCACATTGACATTAAAAACTGGACAAACATTTTTTTCACCATCACAAAGGAAAATCCATCGTAAATCAGC
Source organism: Ophion ellenae (assembly GCA_963210295.1). NCBI lineage: Eukaryota > Metazoa > Arthropoda > Insecta > Hymenoptera > Ichneumonidae > Ophion > Ophion ellenae. The sequence goes on from OY723386.1 coordinate 23,290,498, forward strand.
AGAAAAATACAAGCTACCATTATTGTTACACGAGAAAAATAAAATAAACCGTATGTTATGAATATTATTTTATTTGTAATAAATATCTAAACACAAAGTTTGTATGTAGATTTCTTTTCTTCCGTGTTATGCATACTTTTTATTCACTTGTTGCTTTTTTTATCGTTGGTAGTCGGTAGTCTTTTTATTAATAATTAATTGGGTGACTTGATTCATTACTTCTAGCTTTACTTCTTCATTTTGAAAGTCTCGCAGTGAGCTTCACATGAACGTTAAAAAGCCGTCTACTGAGTCCGGAGTTGAGTTTGTCGGAGGCGTATTTACGGCGATAGGTGCATTTAGTGAATTTGTTAATTCTTTATGAGGGTAGAAAATTCGTCGCTGTCTTCCAATTGAGGATTCTTTTTTTTACGTCTTACTGATTGCGTTAATGTACGAGGACGTGGAAATGAATCTTCTTCCCGGTGGTTGGCCGTCACTGATGACAAGGATGATGAGCGACTCCTTTGTGGAGATGGTGATGGTGATAAACGTCTAGGTCTGTGCAGTGAAGTGCTATTTGTGTCTAACCCTTGCTTTGCCGAAAAAGACCCACAAAGATTTTCCTGCGCTTGAATCGTCTCGTCAAGCTCTGGGATAAAAACATCCTCCGCGTACTCAATGTTCTCGTAAAAAATTGCGTCTTCGGAGTTCTTTTCAATTATGTGTGTCGCTGTACCCTACAAACAAAAAGGCATGAGTTTTGCATTCGCAAAGTTTTTAAAAAAGTTTTATCATTTTTAGCATTACCTGACTCAGCGGCACATTGGACAGCGAAACCTCACTATCGAAGGAAGTCCTGTTCCTACGCGGGATCACGTAGGATTCGAGGAACAAGAGCTTGTCATAATACCACAGGCTCGGTGTATAAACCTAAAAATGTTTACATAAATGTTTACTATATTGATTATATTTTTAAATTTAGGTTAGCTTAGATTTTTTAGTTATACACTAGGCCAAAGAATGAAAGGATATTGAAAAAGTCCGCCAATTTTAGGGTCATTTTCAAATAGCTGTAACTCCTCGAAAAATCGTCGTACAGCAAAATAAAAAATAAAAATTGATGGTGTGAATCTCTAGTTTTGAAACCTTGAGCTCAAGAATGTTTCGCATCAGCCAATTTTTAGTAGCCATAAAAAAACCAGAGTAAACAATTTTTCTAAATTTGTGCTCATCTTTCACAGTCACGGACTTTAATAAATGTTTTTGAATGATCGGATTAAAAGGAACGTCTAGCTGGATTCTTCCTCTTCAATTTGAGCGATGGGAGAGCTTTGTACAATTTTTTCTCGCTGAGTTATCGATGTTCACAGCAACAATGATACTTTTGACTTTGATGACTGATTACTCGGAGACTAATGGTCGCACAGAAAAAAAATATAGGGTTTTGGAAACTTTTAAGTATTCTTTATAAGATGCTTTATCATTTTTTTATCAAGATTTTTTTTATGCGGGAAAATGGATTTTAAAAAACGTGAAAAATTGCATATTTACGAATATTATTTTAACTAAGGATTATTTTGCCAATATAGAATAGATAAAACAAATTCGGTTTTTTTATGACCTCAAAGTATCCTAAAAAAGCCCTTAAAAGTTTAAAACCCTGCGATTTTTTTTCATTGTATTCCGAATGATCGAAATTGTGGTTTTTTCCAAAAATCGATTAAAGGCTAAATCTACCACCTTTAATTCGACTTTTGAGAATCACAATTTTTTTGGCACCGATCCGAATTTCCGGTGCTAAAAAATGTTGATTGTTGATCAACGGGAACAAATTTTTGTTTAATAAAAGAAAAAAAATTAATTAATTTTTTTTTTTAACAAAAAAAATTATGAAGAAAAAAATTTATTTAAAAAAATCGAAAAAAAATTGTTAGATTTTTTTTATAGCCCTGAATGTTTTTCATGATACGACGAGCGATTGGAGTTGTTGGAATTCCCAGTTTTTTGACTGTGTGCGTGTGTACAATTTACATCCCTACGATACGATACGACACCCTACGCACACGTCCCACGATCATTTGATCAAGATTTTTTTATAAAAATGTTATTCACCACCGGCATTAGTGTAACCTAAAGCGTACCACGTAGAGGTTGCTCGGTTGGGTTTACGCTTATTTGTGTGTGTGCGTGTGTGTGCGTGCGTGCGTGTGTGTGTGTGTGTGTGTGTGTGTGTGTGTGTGTGTGTTCGTATAATTTTTCTTAAGGAATTGAGACCCTACGGCTCGTCATTTCTGCAGTTTTTAAAGACTCCTAACTCATTCCTTAAGTCACGCATATGGGTCAATGTCCCTGGAATGATGACTAATGGCGTTCTAGTGTTGATAGATACGCCTGCCCATACCATCACAGAACCACCATTAAAAGGACCAATCGGCTGCGTGTATCCGTCGCGATCACGTTCTCCAAGGCGGCGCCGCACATTGGAGCACCTGTCACTGCCATGAAGCGCAAATCGCGATTCGTCAGTGAATAAAACGGGGGTCCACTGTCTCCGACCCCAGTTTTGATGACGATGAGCGTAGGCTAGTCGGGCCCTACGATGTCTGCTATTTAGCATAGGCACTCGATTTGGACGACGAGAATGTATTCGTTGCTCGTGTAAACGATTCCGGACCGTTTGTGCCGAAGTGAATCGCCGAGGAAACTCCTGTCGACGATCTTGAATCCGATGAGCGATAGTATGGGCATGTATTGCAGGCTCTCGACGAAATCTCACGAAATCGGTCATAGACACGACTGATTACCGATTGACTAACGCCCATCATATTGGCAACTTGCTGTTGCGTATAACGACGCTCACGCAAAAGCGTGACCACGCGCACATTTTCGACTGTAGACAAATGTTGCCTCATTAAGATTTTTTTTTTCAATTACCAAAAGTCTCGACTTTTGTATGACCTTGAAAAAAAAACTTTTTTTTCCTTAAACAAAGTTCATACCATAAGGTGAACGCTGAACAAAATTAAGCAAAAGTTAAAAACTTGCAGTAATAAAAAACAGTGATTGGTAGAAGGGCATACGGTTTTGCAACTAAACATTAAATCAATATTAAAAGAAAGGTAGATACAGCGGTCAGATGAACGTGACACGATTGTTTTTGAGAGATGTGAAACTTTGCATCCCTCAGTTATGAGTCTCGATTAATGATCGTGGGACGTGGGCGTAGGGTGTCGTATCCTTAATGTAAAGTGTACACACGCACACATTCAAAGAACTGTGAATTCCAACAACTCCAATCACTCGTCGTATCGTGAAAAACGTTTAGCGCTATGAAAAAAAATTTAACAATTTTTTTCCGATTTTGTTTTAAATTAATTTTTTTTGTAATAATTTTTTTTTTTTCATTAAACAAAAATTTGTTCCCGTTGTTCATCAATCAACATTTTTTAGCACGGGAAATTCGGATTGTGCCAAAAAAAATTGTGATTCTCAAAAGACGAATAAAAGGTAATAGATTTAGCCTTTAATCGATTTTTGGCAAAAACCAGAATTTCGATCATTCGGAACACAATGAAAAAAAAAATCGCAGGGTTTTAAACTTCTGAGGGCTTTTGTAGGATACTTTGAGGTCATAAAAAAACCGAAATTTTCTTTGATCTATTCAGTATTGGCAAAATAATACCTAGTTAAAAGAATATTCGTAAATATGCCATTTTTTACGTTTTTTTAAATCCATTTTCCCGCATAAAAAAAATCTTGATAAACAAATGATAAAAGCATCTTATAGAGAATACTTCAAAGTTTCTAAAACCCTCTGGTTTTTTTCTGTGCGACCATTAGTCTCCGAGTAATCAGTCATCAAAATCAAAAGTGTCATTTTTGCTTTGAACATCTATAACTCAGCGAGAAAAAATCGTACAGAGCTCTCCTACCGCTCAAATTAAAGGGGAAGAATCCAGCTAGACGATCCTTTTAATCCGATTATTCAAAAAAAATTATTAAAGTCCGCGCAGACTGTGAAAGATGAGCAAAAATCTTGCATTTTTTTCACTTTGGTTTTTTGATGGCTACTTAAAGTTGGCTGATGCGAAACATTTTTGAGCTAAAGATCTCAAAACAAGAGATTCACACCTTCAATTTGCTTTTATTCATTTTGCTGTACGACCATTTTTCGAGGAGTTACAGCTATTTGAAAACGACTCTAAAATTGGCGGACTTTTTCAATATCCTTTAATTCTTTGGCCTAGTGTAGTAAAAAATACTCACGTCATCAGTGCCAGTCCCGCTTTTTAAAGAAGATTTCACTTTGCAATGCTCGACGTTGAATTGATTTCTCAAATTGTGAAATTTGTTTGAGCACTCTTTTGCCGTCACCGTTGGCCTTAACCTTAAAACTGCGTTGCTCACTCTATTGAGAGCCGCAGGTTGAAGATGCTTATTATGGTAATTCGGAGTATTTGTTGCATTTAAACACGGTTCTTCTTTGTATGCGTCAATTAAAACATTTATTTGCACCGAAGACCACTTTTCAGTCATTTTTTAATTCAATGTAGCACGAAAAAAATGCAAACACGCAAGCAAGCCGTCACGAAAAATAGCACACGCTCTATCACCGACATCCAGCACGCGACCACGCTTCAGAGCCAGCAGTGACGTCACTTTCTCGCAGCGCTCCCAACAGAGCAGCCATCCTAGTACCCCGCAAGCAATCCAGCAGCAAAACAAGCGTCGTGTGCAGCGGGCTTTAGACATTCTATCGACGCAGACCGTGCGAACGCGGCCCTATGATTTTATGACGTCATGTAACACGGGGATGTACATTTCATCTATTGATTTAAATAGTACGGAGAACCGACAAAGCTTCTAATTATGATATTCATAACCAACAAACGATTGCGCTTCTATTGCACCTCAAAACAGTTGAAATGTTAAGAAATCAGTCAATTTCAGGTTACATTTTTTTCTTCATCTTGTGCTTTAAAAAAGGTCCAACAAAGATTTCAATTGATCCAACAATGACCAACAAACGACTAACAAACGATTTGTCATAATAAAAGTCTTGGATGTTGATTTCGGTGGGCCATTTTTACAGAGGTGACCTCTGTGGAAGTGGCCTGGGTAAAGAGGACGAATTACACCGACGGGACAAGAAAAGTCACCACAATAACAAAGAAGAAAAGTAACTAAATCAGTGGGATACTTAAAGGTGCTAGAACAACGCGGAACGGAAGCAGCAAAACTGATGCGACAAAAAAAGGTACTAGAACAACGATCGCTGAAACGGGACAAATTATGCGTGGTTCCAGATTTGACCACAAGGGTCGCACTGTGGACAGATAATTAATTTAAAGTAAGTGGCAAGTGACTGTAATGAATATAGCCCAATACCAAATATCGCGACATATTTTTTCGGTTCATGCAGTACATTTATTTACTTCTTTTCCAGGATTTTTCGTTAGTTCTATTTTGATTTTTTCACATTAGATGTCATGTTTACGGTTTTTAGCTCTATATCAGGTTTATTTAGTCCATTTCTATTTCCCAATCTTTTTAGTTAGGTTTCGAATTTTTTACGCTAATTTTTTAAAATTTATATACACACATGTGCGTATAAGGACAGTGCACTAGAATTCTTCTTCAAATTATTATTTTTTCCCTTTGAGTTCTAACCTATACGCTCGCGGGTTTTTACTACCCTTCGCAATTGAACCCATTCTTATCACTACCTACCCGCACTTCGCTAATCTAACCTAACTTCCGTTGCGCCTACAGCCGTCTTGAGGCTACACTATACGGCATATGCCGAGGGTACGGAGAAACTGTGGAAAACTCGTACGGATATAGACGGCCCCATATTCTTCTGATTCTCTGGTGTACAGACTTTTTCTCAAGTACCTTCACCAAGGTCTCAGAGGTATTGCCGTCCGCTCACTGGTTGACCACGCAGGCGGTACATGGCTAATGGGTAGGGATGGGCGATGTTGTTCGATTAATTGAAAGTGTCGATGTTTTCGACGAAATAATCGATTATATTTTGTCGATTTTTTTGGCGATCGATTAATCGATTCTCGATTTTGATAAAGTAACATCGAAATACATATATGCAATGCCTTCTCGCAGGACATGACGCGCGGATTGGTATATAACAGCCAATAACAAATCATCTTGTCTTCGCATCTTTTTCAACACAAACCTAAAGGTGAATTCTGATTGTTGGACTTGGCATACTGTACGCGATACCGGATGAATAATGCGCGAGATCCAATGAGAGATGAGGTATATACCAAAAAGTCTATACTGAAGCGGAACTTTCATTGGATATCGCATATCGTCAATACAGTGACAGCGTCAACCGTCACCCGCGTAACATATTCACCACTGGAAAGAAATACAAGAGAGCTCAAAAACGCGTGAACCGTAGTAAGTGCCGAAACCCCGGTCTACATTTTGCAGAAATATCGGGTTCAGGATTCGAATTGCGGGGACGAAGTGGCGCCCTAAACTGATCGCTGGTTCTCACGTCCATTTTCGCTTTTATTTACTCAACACCTTCATTAAAATTTTTATTTTCAGTTTTGACTGAAAATAAAAATTATTAGAAGAACAGAATTATAGAGAGAAAAAATGTTTTCGAGAAGTCGGATTTTATATACATTTCCAGAACACATGGGTCGTTTGCGTCCTCGACAGATTTTTACGGCTTGCCAGCTGAAGCTGAATTAACCGATTCTGGCGGACCCGGGGCAGTGAAATAACGCTATCCCAAACTTTTTTTGAATAAGAATATGAACGCCAACTTCACGGGATACCCCATTGATGAAATGTCGAGGATGCAAACGACCCATGGATCTCTTAAAATATTAAAAGAAAGGGGTATGCCGAATTGCCGATCGAAAATCGATTTCCGCTTTTCTGAAGTTTATCCGATTGTAGTTATGAAATTTATGTTTTAATAATGGCAATCTTTTCCAAATATGGCATCTATGGATGCAACTGGACATATTTCCACATATGGATAGAACTGAATAGTAAATTATTAAAACAATCGGGTTTGTACGACGACGAGATTTAACAATATAAGAACCCCGTTCATGGTTCACCAATTTTTTTTTTCATACTCGATTACTCGAATCGTCGATTGTTTAGAGGAAAAAATCGATTATCCATAACGATACTTCCAAAAAATATCGATTTCTTAATAATCGATTATATTTCGAACATCGCCCATCCCTACTAATGGGATGCCCAACTTGAGGTACCGGAGCCGAACCCCGATCGCCCGTGTACGTATAAAGCCATTTGTTTAGTTTTTGAATTTCAAAATTGACTAAAAAAATAGTAAATAATTTGTTATTTTCACATTAAATTAATAATCTCAATAGCCGATAACGCAGAAACACCCAATTCTTGTAATTCAGAATAATTTATTTATTATTATTCTTGCAAAAAATTAATGATTAATTCTTTAAATTAATTTCCAATATTTTATTTTCCAAAAAAAACATGTGCCTTTCCATTTTTATCTTAAGGAGGTTAGAGCGTTAGGCACAATCCAAGATTAAATTTGAAAAAAATACATGTTATTGTCTAAATAATGAGTCTAAAAAATAGTTTAATGTATGTAATTTTACGTGCGGTTAGGTTGGCAAGACATTTAAAAAAAATGTTAGTACGGTTAGATCGGCACGACGTTAAAAAAAAAAGACGCGCAAAAATCACGCTACGGGTGATGTCATTTTTTTGGCTATTTAGCACCAAGATAAACCATTTCTAACAACAAATTCACGGAAACTAAACGTTTGTAAGCATTTTTAAAAAAGCCCATCTTGCCCATCGTAAATTATATATATTCAATATTAAACTATAACAGTTTGATGAAAGATTACGAATATAGGCTTGCGAATGATGAGCAACCCTCAATGTCCGCGAAGTTGCCTTATATCGGCAGACTTAATATTAATAAATGGTAATAATGAATCATCTCGACATAAATATAAATAGGCATAAACATAAATGACTCAGCATTTTGTTCTGAGTTTTATAAAACACTTGCTGGCGCCCTTTTTTTCTTCATATTAATCATCGATAATGTTATACTTTTTCAAGGTGGCAGTATCACGAAAGTGTTTTCTTATTTACTTAATAAAAATAAAAAGGCACAATTTAGCCCTTTAATTATATATTTTATGAAGAATTAGCATCTACAGAATAAATGTGTACCTCGAAGACATTTTTTGAGGACCATTGAAAAAATATTCATAAACCGTCATTTGACTGGAATGGACTGCTCCAACCTCCTTAAAAAAAAGAAATATTGCTGCAATTTTAATTTGACTCATCCAACTTTCGGTGCAATTTGTATTACCAACAACGATTGCATTCCACGTTTTATATGCCTAAACGAAATAGAAATTCAATTAAAATTGAGCAAACAAAACCAAATCACATCCAACTAAAAAATGTTCCCCGTTTCAACAAACACTGGACTAAAAATGCTTAATCCCATTATTCCCTACATTAATCTCGACGAGACGCAAAATTGCCGCTATAAAGTGGTGCATGCGCGTTGAGATGCGTACGAGCGAGAAGGCGACAATAGCGAAGCGGTGAGTGAGCAAGACCACGTTCCTCTACGATTGCGCACCTCACGGCCCGAAGTCTCACTGACGAATGCGGGCGCTCGCTTCCCCCTCCAGGTGGCCCGTGGCGGCTTTCCGTGGCGCTGCACTCGCCCTGCTGCCCCCGCCGCCACTCGCCCGTAGCGCGCTCTCGTGGAAAAGATGGCCGCCACGAGAGCGTACGGTGGTGATGTTGTCGTCCGCGTTGAGCTGCTAGTGGCCGCGTCCAGTGTGTCAGCGTGAGACTCGTCGCATGTCGGGCTCTCTCTCTCCCGTGCAATTTTCGGTCGCTCGTTCACCGTCTTAAAAAATCCTACCGCGTTTATTCGCGCGTGTCCTGAGTGCGTGCGCCGTGTGTACATGTATAAAAAAAAACCACACGCACACACGCAAATATATCGTTTCGTCGTGTCCATGGCGGCCGACGTTTCCAGTGACAAATAAATAAGAATATTTAACTCCGCGTGCCCAGTGAGACGAGTGCCCGCGTGTGAGTGCGTAAGAGAGAGAGAGAGAGAGAGAGAGAGAGAGAGAGCGCTATCCACGTAATCGCCATGGCGAATCCCCGTAAAGCATAATACACGCACACACACACACACACACACACACACACACACACACACACACACTCGTCCAAACGGCCCTGCCTTACGAGACCGGAAGTGCCCCCCCTTCCCCGCTCCGAGCTTCTTTCCAACAGAAAAAAATCCGCGGAAAAGGATCTGGCTTTCTCGGACGGTTTTTCAACCGCACACCAGGGGGGGGACGCGCGTGTGTGGCGCGCGTGACCTTCGCGCCCCCGAACGGTGGCGAGCCTGCGAAACCTCGAGATCCCTCTTCTGTCGGTCCAACGAGAGAAATAACGTGTCAAGTTGAACAAAAAAAAGATGCCGAACGTGCGAGAGTGACGTGAGCGATAGGACGAAAAAGCACGACTTCCGGGCTCAGGACGAAGGATAGCCAATGTAACGGCCGGATTATATCCCTTCGCCGATTAGGTGAGTGCCAGTGTTGTTATTACCCCCCCCCCCCCCCATCCTTCATTATCCCGAGCCATAATAATGATAGACAATAATAATAATAGTACAATATTTTAAAAAACGAGTGTATCGCCGAGTGTGCGAGAAGTGCGCGTTTGGTGATGCGCCAAGGGTTGGTATCCATCGGCGGTGGGAGGCGAAATATCGAAGTGGGGGAGGCTCACGCCTCCAGCGCCTTCGGGAACCACGTAACGAGGCTCTCGAGCGAAGCTCACGGAACTTCGTGTCAACGGACCGCCATATTAATGCTCCCCGCTTGCCCTGCGAGGGACGCGCTCTGTCTCCCATTTTTTCGCTGCCTTTTGAGGACACGAAAAAAGTGTATTTGGCGATTACCGAGTTTTCCGGTGAGCGTTGGCGATGTTTGCCCCCCCCCCCCCCCTCCGAGCGGCAGGGAGAGGCTTGTGTCAAACGCGCACCAGGAGTCGCCGTGTTAAACGCCGGGGACTTCAGGACGGGAGGGAGAGAGAGAATTCAGCCTCGCTTCTTTTCTTTCTCTCCCCCCCCCCCCCCCCCTCATACGCCCTTCTCGCTACTTTCTTTAAGACCCTACCTCTACCTAGGGCGAAAAAATGGCCGAATTCCGAATTTTGTATCTGGGTAACGGTCGGTGAAAAAGAATCGCCTTTCTTTTTAACACAAAGATATATACAGGGTGGAACCCCAAATATCTTCGTTGCTTTAGAGTGACATATCTTCGTTGCTTTAGAGTGACACCCCAAATATCTTCGTTGCTTTAGAGTGACGGAAAAATGTCAGGAGGTAATTTGATTGATTTCGAAGGGCTAATACAGTGTCGGAAATTTTTTTTTGTCAAGGTCAATTACCTCCTGACATTTTTTTCGTCACTAAAGAAAACGGACATATTTGGGGTGATCACGTTAAATGGCATGTATGTTGAGGGCCTTTGAAAAAAATATCACTAAAATACAGAAAACAATCTAAACATGGCCGCCGGCAAATTAAACTTTTTCGCGACGTTTGGCGGTAAACACATGTTCAAACGGTCCATCTGAAATGGAAAAACCGAACGGGTTATTTAAGTTAACAATAAATACGAGTCGTTGTCGATAGTCGATTTTTTTTAACAAAGTGGCGACGGATTGAAAATCGGGCATACAAAATCTATGAATAAAGTCATTATTTTTACGTAACTATAAAAAAATGAAGATCGACCTCAAAAAGTGAAATCGTCAACGACCTTTAAATGTTTCTCATCGTATCTCCTGTAAATTTGGAAACAATCCATCAAGTGCTTCTCGATATATCATGTCTACCGACTTTGAAAACAGTGTTTCGAGAGAAACGCATTTGAAGGATGGTGCTGCTACCGCTCTCCCGGCCGATTGTTAGAAGCTGTAGCTCATTCAATTTTAGGAATATATCAATGAAATTTTCAGGCAATATAGCTAAAAGGTTATACTACCGAATACAAATATTTTGGGAAAAAGCAATTTTTTTACCCACCTTAGTAAATGCAGCCCGTTAAGGGTTTTTGGTGTTTTTCGCTCCGCCCCCTGGACCCCACCGAGGGGTTGCACCTCCGACCCCCCCGGTATCACATACCTTCTGCCTACAACACACTTTCCGCGTACGCATCACCTGTCGACGAAAACCTAATGAAAGGGTATAAATGAGATTCTAAAACCACAATGACAATAAAGAAATTTTATTATCAAACACTGAAAATCTATGAATCACAAAAACACCTTTATAGTACTTTATATACTTTTACACTTTGTAATTACTTTATGAATACTGGAAAGGGACTTAATATAAACTTTTAAACTTTGTCTCCATAAATACTGGAAAGGAACGTTATATAAACTTTCGAACTTTAACCTCATAAATACTGGACAGGAACATCACACAGGGTGTCCAAGAAATGTGGTAGTCCCTAAAATGGGCGGGTTGACGGTGAAATTCTGAGTCGATTGATATATGTAGGGGTCTCAGGTCAACCCTTGAATTTTTATAATTTTTAAGGGCGGGCCAATCACGTGCTCGATGAGCCAGCGCACATCGGTGAGTGAAACGCGCAAGTGTGGTGCCGGTAGGAGCGGTGCTCCTACCAGCCACCGCTACACGCGCGTATTGCTCGCACCTCGCGCATTACCCGGACAAATAACGAACACTAATCGGCTACCTTATAATGTAGGCTCTAACGGGGAACCCGAGGAAACTGCCACACAAGAACGATCCGGGCGAGTAGCATACACATATTCGTCCAGATAACTCAGTAAAGAATTGTAACGATTTTATTCGGACGATTACATATACATTTATCGCCCGGATAGCTTGCTACACGATTGTACATATTTGATCCGGAATATTATACATGAATTATTCGTCCGCATAACCTACTAAGAATTATAAAAATTCAAAGTTTTGTATCCGGACGAATAACTACAAATTATTCGTGCGGATAGCTCGTTCAATGGTAATACAGGTTTTAACCGGACGGGTATACATATGTTATTAGTCCGGATAGCTAGTTTAACGATTTCGCAAATTTTATCCGGACGATTATATAAATGTCATTCCTCCGGATTACCTACTACAAAATTATAAACATTTTCTTCGGACGAAGACGTGTGAATAGTTTGATAGTTTGCTTAACAATGTAACACATTCTATTCGGACGAATATATATATGTTATTCGTCCGAATACTAGCTCATACGAATCGCAATAGTACGCCTACTAGAAATACGGCCTAAACTGAGCCGCTATGCGGACGAATACCATACGCTTATTTGTCCGATAACCTGACGGATGGACACTCCGAAAAAAAGTAATTTGGTATTGTAAATATTGAAATAACAAAATTTTTATATACTTTCATTATTAGCTTACAGCAGGAGTATACAAAGCTTTCTTTAGCTATCATCATCCTATATGGTTCCAGTTTAGTACTACTTAAGAAGTAAGACAGAAAAAAAAGTGTTACCTCATTAAATATCTCGTTTTAAAACAAAAGTTAATTGGTTATATGTACGAAACCCTAATAAAGCGAGGTCCTACTCGCACTTGGCCAAGTTGAAAAAAATTATTGTTTGCGTTTATTCGAGCATTCTTATTGATTTTCGCGTTACTTTTTCGCGCCTTTTTTACCGTTTTTTTTTCTTTTTCAAATAATTTTTCGCGTTATTTTTTCGCATCTTTTAAAATTGTTCTTCGCGTTATGATTTAAACATTTTTTTATTGCTGTTCAAATTATTTTCCGCGTTTTTATTATCTTTCGTGCTCTTTTTAGCTTTATTGTGCGTTTTTGCTGCTCTTTTTGATCGTTTTCTCGCGTCTTCGGTTTTTCTTTGTACGCGACTTTCTCCAGGCTTCCATTTCATGATTTTTTTGTTTTTCTTTTTTTCGCTCGCGAGTTTCAGGTTTGTTTCTGGTGGCCAAGATAACCCAAACATCCAAAACAAGCCCGCACCAAGAGTCGCCGTAGTAAATGTTACGGCGAGGGGGGAGGGAGAGGGAGGGAGAGAGAGAGAGAGAGAGAGAGTCCCACCTTCTTTTACGCCCTCCTTCCCTATACTTCCCTACACCCTTCTCCCCCCTTTCAGCGGTCTGGTTTTTCTCCTTTATCCCCTTTCCACTGCCTCCTCTTTTTGTTTGGGTTGGTGAGGCAAATTTTGTATTTCTGCTTGTCGTCTCTCCCAATTCGGTCCACCGTTTTTTACGAGCAATTTGTCACACTTTTTCTTTGTTTTGCGACGTCACTGTGCGCCATTCTTGACCCTACGGGGTCTATCACTCTCGCTGTCACTCTTCGCCGCCTTTTTTTACTTGTGTTTTTATCTCCTTCTCTCACGGCTTTTGGCACTGTTCTTTTTTTGTTCGTGTTTCCGTGTTCTTCGTTTTTATCCTTCGTGCACAGTTTTTTGCGCTTTTTTTCAATGTACCGTAAAACCCCTATTAACCGGGCAGGATGAGACCGAAGAGCCTACGGATAATTAAAAACCACGGATAGTCATAATTTATATGATATTTTATTTGGTACAGCATTATGAAATAACATTATATATACACGCACGTATAAAGACTAATACGACTTTGGTATACATTTATACAGTTATCACCTGCTTCTCTAGTTTCTTTTCTGGAAAAAATGTGTTACTTTAGACTGCTTTTGACTTCTACTTTGGTTTGTTGCTATTACTTGGCTCATTCGCCTGAGATTCGAGATATCGATAGTGGTGGCATCCGCCTCTTGTTCAAAATAATCCACAACGATTTGAACCGCCTCGCCAGCTTGTCTATGTGTGACTGGTTTAATCGATAGCAAAACTCTCATCGCTGTCGGATTCATCTTCCACCTCTGATTCCATAGGTAATGTGTTTGTTTTAGAACGTCCCGATCAGCTCTTCGTTCGTGAAAATTCCGTGTCCCGAATCAGCTTTATCGCATTACAACCACGGGTCGATTTCCGATTCTTCTGTGATTATCAATCCGTCTACTAGTACAGTCGTGCTGTCGCTGAAAAACTCCGGAATCGGAGAAAATTAGAAGAAGGCTAGTTTTTTGACAGGTGATTTTGTAGGTGCCGAGGGTGCTAAATCCAAGTTTGCCTAAAAATCGGGGTTTAGGGTTTTTTAAGGGGATGAAAGGAGATGGGGGTGGATTAATGCCAAACTACAACCCCTACGAGGTCGGCGCCGTGAGACAAAATGTTCAGAAAAATCCCGGCTTTAGTTTTGTCCACAGCTCCGAAGTCGTGGAAGTTCATTTTAGGGGTGAAAAAGTGGGGTGAAATTTCGAACGATCGGTTTTAATTCAATAACTCTTTAGAAAAAAAAACGTACACTTTTTGTTTAAATGGGAACGTTGTAGCCCTTGAAAAGACGCGTCAATCGAGCATTTAATCATCATTCTCCGATAACATCTTCACCCCCAAAAGAATTGTTGAAGTATAAACAAAAAAATTGTGTATTAAATAACTCAAAATCAATCAATTTTTCGGGTATGGTTCAAATGTACAAAATGTAGAGAATAATTTTCTGTATATTTTCGTTTCTATGGACCACTCTTGAATTTTGATTTTCCAACCCCTCTGGGGGTTGAAAATTCAAAATGAAATTCTGGGAAAACTATTGACCGCACGAATTCGCCGCCGTGGAAGAATTTGTAGCTTGAACCCTTAGCTACATTTTTATCCACCGCGCCAAACTCGTATCTCTTTATATTCGGTCAATAATTTTTCCAGAAATTCATTTTGAATTTTCAATCCCTGAGAGGGGTTCGAAAAAGCAAAATTCAAGGGTGGTCCATAGGAACGAAAATATAGAGAAAATTATTCTCTACATTTCGTACGTTTAAACCATCCATGAAAAATCGATTGTTTTTGAGTCATTCAATAACCAATTTTTTTTGTTTATACTTCAACAATTGTGTTGGGGGTGAAGATATTATTGAAGAGGGATGATCAAATACTCGATCGACGCGTCTTTTCAAGGGCTACAACGTTCCCATTTGAACGAACATTGTATGAGTTTTTCCTAAAGACTTATCGAATGAAAACTGATTTTTCAAAATTTCACCCCACTTTTTCACCCCCAAAATCAACTTCCACGAATTCGAGGCTGTGGACAAAAATAAAGCCCCTATTTTTCTGAATATTTTGTCTCCCGGCGCCGACCTCGTGGGGGTTGTAGTTTGGCATTAATCCATCGCCATCCCTTTTCATCCCCTAAAAAAAACCCTACACCCCGATTTTTAGGCAAACTTGGATTTAGCAACCGCGGCACCTACAAAATCATCTGTCAAAAAACTAGCCTTCTTCTAATTTTTTCCGATTCCAATATACAGCACGACTGTACTATACTACTTGTAGCACTGTTGCGAAGGCATAAGATGATAGATCATTCTTAGATGTTTTTAAAGCATCCTTCTGGATCTCAATATCGTCTTGTGCCGGCATTATTTTTCGAAACAATCATGCAAAATTTCCATTTTTACGCCACTCTATGCACTAGCGACTGTGTAAATTGCCTCTTTGATATTCAATGACTTCCAGAGTGTCAGCACATGACGGTCTCCGATAAAATTGGTCATGAGGTCTCTTCTATACAGGCGTTTTATGGTTTCGATTACCCCTTAACCCATGGGTTGGGTGATGAAAGTCACGTTCGGTGGAAAAAATCGTGAAAATGTTGCCCGCTTCAGGTTTTTGCACTGTCTCATTAGGATGTGATGGCGCATTGTCAAGGAGAAAAAGTGCTTTTGGAGGCATGTTCTTTATCACAAGAAAAGTCTGGACTGCAAGAACAATTCTTTTGGAAATTGGAATGAAAGTGGAATGAAAGTGAAAAAAATTATATCTCGGGTGATAATGACATTCCCAGTTTTTTTATTTGCGGCAACAGTTTTGAGCGTCTGCGAAAGGCCCCAAAAAAATTAGCATCGATTTCCAACTTCCGGAACCCACCCTTAGGGGGGAGTGAAAGTCGAATGAAAATCGTATTTCCGTTGGTAAAGAATTTCTCAGTTTTTTATTTGCGCTGATTGTTCCTAGTACCTAAAGGGACCCACAAAAAAATTGGGAACGATTTTTAACTAACGCAACCCGCCCTTATCGGGGGTGGGTAAGGGGGTGAAATTCGAATAAAAATTGTATTTCCGGCGATAAAGGGATTCCCAGTTTTTTTTATTTGCGCCGATCGTTCCTAGTACCTAACGAAAGCCACAAAAAAATTGGCAACGATTTCCAGCTTCCGGAACCCACCCTTATGGGGGAGTGAAAGTCGAATGAAAAGCGTATTTCCGCTGATAGAGGATTTCTTGGTTTTTTATTTGCGCTGATTGTTCCTAGTACCTAAAGAAACCCACAAAAAAATTGGGAACGATTTTTAACTTCCGGAACCCGTCCTTATCGGGGGTGGAAGAGGGAGTGAAATTCGAATAAAAATTGTATTTCCGGCGATAAAGGGATTCCCAGTTTTTTTATTTGCGCCGATCGTTCCTAGTACCTAACGAAAGGCACAAAAAAATTGGCAACGACTTCAAACTTCCGGAACCTGCCCTTATCGGGCGTGGGAGGGGGTTGAATCCGAATAAAAATTGTATTTCCTGCGATAAGGGGATTCCCATTTTTTCAATTTGCACCGATCGTTCCTTATACCTAACAAAAGCCACAAAAAATTGGCAATGATTTCCAACTTCCGGAACCCGCCCTTATCGGGCGTGGCAGAGGGGGTGAAATTCGAATAAAAAATGTATTTCCGGCGATAAAGGGATTCCCAGTTTTTTTATCTGCGCCGATCGTCCCTAGTACCTAACGGAAGCCACAAAAAAATTGGCAACGATTTTCAACTTCCGGAACCCACCCTTATCGGGGTTGGGAGAGGGGGTGAAATTCGAATAAAAAATGTATTTCCGGCGATAAAGGGATTCCCAGTTTTTTTATTTGCGCCGATTGTCCCTAGTACCTAACGGAAGCCACAAAAAAATTAGCAACGATTTTCAACTTCCGGAACCCGCCCTTATCGGGCGTGGGAGTGTGTGAAATTCGAATAAAAATTGTATTTCCGGCGATAAAGGGATTCCCAGTTTTTTTATTTGCGCCGATCGTTCCTAGTACCCAACGAAAGCCACAAAACAATTAGCAACGATTTCCAACTTCCGGAACCCGCCCTTATCGGGCGTGGGATGGGGTTGAATCCGAATAAAAATAGTATTTCCGGCGATAAGGGGATTCCCAGTTTTTTATTTGCGCCGATCGTTCCTAGTACCTAACGAAAGCCACAAAAAAAATGGCAACGATTTCCCACTTCCGGAACCCGCCCTTATCGGGGTGGGAGAGGGGGTGAAATTCGAATAAAAATTGTATTTCCGGCAATAAAGATATTCCCAGTTTTTTTATTTGCGCCGATCGTTCCTTGTACCTAACGAAAGCCACAAAAAAATTGGCAACGATTTCCTTTTTTTGTATACATTAATAACGCAGAGAATCAAGAGCTAAATAAACCTCGAAATCACCTAAAAGCCGTGACGTCACCCGACGTCACGCGCGAGTCGTGCTCTGATTGCTTTTTCTCTCGAAGCCTTCGTTTCGGCTTGGCCGCACATGCACGTGCTCAGCGTCCATGTATTGGTGTAGGCGCCGAAGGCGCCGTCGGGAAACTTCGACCGTGCTCGGCTCTTTCTGGAGAGTCCGAGCGTCGCTCGCTCACGGACACGCGCTACCACGATTGTGTGATGGGCGCGTAAGAGACTAGAGAGGGGGTAACTTTTACGCGCGATCTGGTTGCACTGACTCCAGCACTGCTTTGAAACAGAAACGAATGAATAGCAAATGTAAACATACGCGCACGCGTAGCGCAGCGCGCGCGGGTGCAAGTGAGAACGCACTACCTGCTGTATATGGGAAGGGACCCAAGTATTACAGCAGACCCAACGAGTATACTTATACGCACTTCTTATACTGTGCGATTCGAAGCGAAGTGTCGTAGCGACCAAGAGGCAAAGCGTGCGGCAAATAGCCGATTTGTAGATATTCAATCTTCTCCGAGTCGGTTGATATTTCGGTGACGTCTCGAAGGGCTTTTGATGGGATCCTTCGAGAGAGACCTCAATTGAAGTGCGCAATGCTATTAGGTTCATGGAGCCCACCGTTGTTCAGAACCGGGAATTACGGAAAAAATCATTGTAAAGCTAAGAAGTCCATCTGACTCCTGTTGATGTGCTTGGCTAAACATCCGAAAAGCGGAAACCGAATTTCGTTCTAAAATTTGGCATACACCTTTCTTGTAATATTTAAAGAGATCCCCTGAAGGGATTTTTGGCGACGCGCCATAGTTTTCGAGATATCGATTTTTGAATGTTGTTTTTTTTACCGCTCTCCTGCTATGTCTATATTACTATCTAAAGGGTAGTAATATAGACCATCGCTGCAGCGGCCGGTTATCAAGCATTATAAGGAAGTACCATGTAAAATATAATTAAAAAAAAATTGAAAACTATACAAAATCCAAAAAACGTTTAAAACCATGCAAAATCCCAGAAATGAGAAGCAGGAAAAAAACAAAGAAAAATCAGACAGTAGAGAAGAAAAAATATATAAAATCCCAAAACGATTAAAAGTTAATAAATGAACCCCAAAAATGTATTACACATGCAAAAAAATGACCTGTAGAATAACAAAAAAATGAATCTATGACGCTCTACACCGCCTACACCAATACATGGACGCTGAGCACGTGCATGTGCGGCCAAGCCGAAACGAAGGCTTCGAGAGAAAAAGCAATCAGAGCACGACTCGCGCGTGACGTCGGGTGACGTCACGGCTTTTAGGTGATTTCGAGGTTTATTTAGCTCTTGATTCTCTGCGTTATTAATGTATACAAAAAAAGGAAATCGTTGCCAATTTTTTTGTGGCTTTCGTTAGGTACAAGGAACGATCGGCGCAAATAAAAAAACTGGGAATATCTTTATTGCCGGAAATACAATTTTTATTCGAATTTCACCCCCTCTCCCACCCCGATAAGGGCGGGTTCCGGAAGTGGGAAATCGTTGCCATTTTTTTTGTGGCTTTCGTTAGGTTCTAGGAACGATCGGCGCAAATAAAAAAACCGGGAATCCCTTTATCGCCGGAAATACAATTTTTATTCGAATTTGACCCCTTCTCCCACGCCCGATAAGGGCGGGTTCCGGAAGTGGGAAATCGTTGCCAATTTTTTGTGGCTTTCGTTACGTACAAGGAATGATCGGCGCAAATAAAAAAACTGCGCATCCTTTTATCGCCGGAAATACAATTTTTTTTGTGGCTTCCGTTAGGTACTAGGAACGATCGGCGCAAATAAAAAAACTGCGAATCCCTTTATCGCCGGAAATACAATTTTTATTCGAATTTCACTCCCTCTTCCACCCCCGATAAGGGCGGGTTCCGGAACTTGGAAATCGTTGCCAATTTTTTTTGTGGCTTTCGTTACGTACAAGGAATGATCGGCGCAAATAAAAAACTGGAAATCCCTTTATCGCCGGAAATACAATTTTTATTTGCATTTCACCCCCTCTCCCATGCCCGATAAGGGCGGGTTCCGGAAGTTTGAAATCGTTGCCAATTTTTTTGTGGCTTTCGTTAGGTACAAGGAACGATCGGCGCAAGTAAAAAAAATGGGAATCCCCTTATCGCAGGAAATACGATTTTTATTCGGATTAAACCCCCTCCCACGCCCGATAAGGGCGGGTTCCGGAAGTTTGAAGTCGTTGCCAATTTTTTTGTGGCTTTCGTTAGGTACTAGGAACGATCGGCGCAAATAAAAAAACTGGGAATCCCTTTATCGCCGGAAATACAATATTTATTCTAATTTTACTCCCTCTCCCACCCCCGATAAGGGCGGGTACCGGAAGTTGGAAATCGTTGCCAATTTTTTTTTGTGGCTTCCGTTAGGTACTAGGAACGATCGGCGCAAATAAAAAAACTGGGAATCCCTTTATCGCCGGAAATACAATTTTTATTCGAATTTCACCCCCTCTCCCACGCCCGATAAGGGCGGGTTCCGGAAGTTAAAAATTGTTCCCAATTTTTTTGTGGCTTCCGTTAGGTACTAAGATCGATCGGCGCAAATAAAAGAACTGGGAATCCCTTTATCGTCGGAAATACAATTTTTATTCGAATTTCACTCCCTCTCCCTCCCCCGATAAGGGCAGGTTCCAGAAGTTGGAAATCTTTGCCAATTTTTTTGTGGCTTTCGTTACGTACAAGGAATGATCGGCGCAAATAAAAATACTGCAAATCCCTTTATCGCCGGAAATACAATTTTTATTCGGATTAAACCCCCTCCCACGCCCGATAAGGGCGGGTTCCGGAAGTTTGAAGTCGTCGCGAATTTTTCGTGGCTTCCGTTACGTACAAATAATGATCGGCGCAAATAAAAAAAACTGGGAATCACTTTATCGCCGGAAATACAATTTTTATTCGAATTTCACCCCCTCTCCCACGCCCGATAAGGGCGGGTTCCGGAAGATTGAAATCGTTGCCAATTTTTTTGTGGCTTTCGTTAGGTACAAGGAACGATCGGCGCAAATAAAAAAAATGGGAATCCCCTTATCGCAGGAAATACAATTTTTATTCGGATTCAACCCCCTCCCACGCCCGATAAGGGCGGGTTCCGGAAGCTTGAAGTCGTTGCCAATTTTTTTGTGGCTTCCGTGAGGTACTAGGAACGATCGGCGCAAATAAAAAAACTGGGAATCCCTTAATCGCCGGAAATACAATTTTTATTCGAATTTCACTCCCTCTTCCACCCCCGATAAGGGCGGGTTCCGGAAGTTGAAAATCGTTGACAATTTTTTTGTGGCTTCCGTTAGGTACTAGGAACGATCGGCGCAAATAAAAAAACTGGAAATCCCTTTATCGCCGGAAATACATTTTTTAATCGAATTCCACTCCCTCTCCCACCCCCGATAAGAGCGGGTTCCGAAAGTTGGAAATCGTTGCCAATTTTTTTGTGGCTTTCGTTAGGTACTAGGAACGATCGGCGCAAATAAAAAAACTGGGAATCCCTTTATTGCCGGAAATACATTTTTTATTCGAATTTCACCCCCTCTCCCACGCCCGATAAGGGCGGGATCCGGAAGTTGGAAATCATTGCCAATTTTTTTGTGGTTTTTGTTAGGTACTAGGAACGATCGGCGCAAATAAAAAAACTGGGAATCCCTTTATCGCCGGAAATACAATTTTTAATCGAATTTCACTCCCTCTCCCATCCCCGATAAGGGCGGGTTCCGAAAGTTGAAAATCGTTCCCAATTTTTTTGTGCGTTTCTTTAGGTACTAGGGACAATCAGCGCAAATAAAAAACCAAGAAATCCTTTATCAGCGGAAATACGCTTTTCATTCGACTTTCACTCCCCCATAAGGGTGGGTTCCGGAAGCTAGAAATCGTTGCCAATTTTTTTGTGGCTTTCGTTAGGTACTAGGAACGATCGGCGCAAATAAAAAACTGGGAATCCCTTTATCGCCGGAAATACAATTTTCATTCGAATTTCACCCCTTCACCCACCCCTGATAAGGGCGGGTTGCGTTAGTTCAAAATCGTTCCCAATTTTTTTGTGGGTCCCTTTAGGTACTAGGAACAATCAGCGCAAATAAAAAACTGAGAAATTCTTTACCAACGGAAATACGATTTTCATTCGATTTTCACTCCCCCCTAAGGGTGGGTTCCGGAAGTTGGAAATCGTTGCTAATTTTTTTGTGGCTTTTCGCAGACACTCAAAACTGTTGCCACAAATAAAAGAATTGGGAATGTCATTATCACCCGAGATATAATTTTTTTTCACTTTCATCCCCTCAATAAGGGTGGATTCTGGGCCCCCAAATTTTTTTAAACGTTTTGTATAGCCTGTACAGATATTCTGGAGTCATAATGTACCCGAAAAAAATTAATAAAAAATAAAAAAAAATTCAAAGATTTTCGTTGGAATCCAACGATGCAAACTTCAGGCTCATCCACTTGAAGCGTTAAACTAATTTGGGAGATTCGGAATTTCGTAAAACTGTTGACTTTGAATCGTAAACAGTGGCCCTGATACGGGAAAGCCCTCCGCGCGCTTCTGTGAAAACCATTTTACCATTACATTGTCGAGTTCTTGAAACGGAGACCCCTTAATCGTTTTTCCACTAGATTTTGATCAGATCCCGTACAGTTTGTTTTTTCTATATTATTTTCTTTGGACAGTAGAGACACTTTTACACCTTTGTCATGTTGCTTGAGAATCTCCAACTTCATGGCGATTGTCAGAACATTGCGCTTAGTAGTCGACGGTGAACTCATGTTGTATTAAACAAAATACTATAACGAAAGAATGGAACGTTTACTTTTTCAACACACGCACGTGAACCAACACTGTCCACGATCTAACTGCTGGCTGCGGTTTAACGTACCTGACATACACACAATGTAATGTTAAAGATTTCATTACGTATTACGTCCCACGTTAAGGGGTGAGATGCAGTCAGAATTTTCAAAAATCGATTTTTTAAAAACATTTTCTTCAAGTATGATGTTTCGAAAATATTCCCTAAAAATTTCAAGTCATTCCGATGAATAGTTTCCGGGATATCCCACAATTAGTGAAGGGGCGTCGGGTCCCCATGGCAGATAGCGGACGGCAGCTGCAAGCGACCGGTTTCGACCCCCCTATTACATTCTATAAATAGTCTTGTTCGTAACTGAAAATTTTCGGTTTGAAGACAACAACAAATTTATATTTTGGAAGCTTCCACATCGGCAGAAGCCGAATTGTATGGGCCAGGAATTGGTGATTCGAAGTAAGTAATTTTTAATTAGTATTTCTATACATAAATCAAGTGTAAAATTGGAAAACTCTTTCAGAAATGTTTAATAATTTATTACTTATAATCTCTTATTTTTAGCAAAATTTTATGAAGAATACTTTCGTTTTAAAATTACCCAAAATGTTTAAAAAAAATAATTCATCCCGAAAAACTTCAATTTTTTGAAAAACTGTTCTAACAATTGGCTATAAACAATTGAATGCTCGACTTTTCGGCAAAAATTGTGATATTCGGATTCAGCGTATCAAAATACATAAAAAAAAGTTGAGCTTCATCCATCGAGCTTTAACAACAAAAAAAGTTTAGCTTCATCCATCGAGCGTAACACTTTACGAACATATAATACCGTATCCACATCGAAAAACTTTAAGCGCGTTTTTCTCGTAACTATGTTTTTCAAGTCGGTGACCACTATAATTCCAAAACCACTCCATAGATTTTTATGAAATTCGGTGTGCTTATTTATAGCATTAAAAACTAGTCCTTAATCGAAGGATTTTCATTTTTATTGAAAATTTCTATTTTTTTTAAACAATAGACAAGCGATTTTTTGGTCGAAAATCGAAAGTCATCTATCGGAAGTCGCCATTTTGTTAATTTAAAAACAAAAGCTTCGATTAAGGACTAGATTTATTATTAAACTAATGATTTTTTTTTGTTTTTTCGATTTCAGATCCAGTAAAATGTTATGATGAACACCGCAAAGCACTACATCCCGAATGGGGTCCGACAAACATTGCGATATTTTTATAAATAAACAATATTTTTCTTTGAAAATTTGTACAAGTCGAGTTGAAATATAACATAAGAAGTCTGTGTAACCACTTTGGCAAAACAAACTTAATAACTATAAAAAAAAATTATTGAAAATCCCCGTTTTTTCGCGCCTCTGACTACATCTCACCCCTTAATCTGCTGCTCGGTTAATCGAGGTTTTACTGTATGTTTTTTCGCTTTTTCCGGTTGATGCATTTTTTATTTGGGCTTGCGCGACTATCCGTTTTTTCTTTTCTCTTTCGGTTTTTTTCGCCGTTTAGCATGATACTTTTTTCCTGTTTTCTTCTCAGGCGTTTTCCCCGATGAACAAAAATACCTAACTTTTTTAAATCGGGTTTTCATTTTGTCGTGTTTCCCTTTTCCTCCTAATTTTCCCTATTTCTTGCTTTTTATCTTTATTCGCGTTTTCCCGGTTTAGTTAGTAGTGCTATCTCCGTAATAGCAACTACGGAGTTGCCAAGCAGTAGAAAAAAAGTTTGATTTTCGAACAACAAAACGACTAATAATTTGTTATGATAAAACATTTCATAAACTGTGCTCTGTCCAAATTTGAAGTGAATTGGCCGAGTAGATTTTGTGATACGACCCGAACCGTTTCATAAAAAATGTGTTCGAGAAGAAGGTGAAAAAGAGGGCGGGTCAGTTCGCCAATTTTTTGACTTTTTACCAATGTTTTATGGCAAATTAAAGTTGAGACTCTAGGCTATAGAATGAAGCTAAAGTTCGCATCGTTATGCATGCAACTGAAAATAATTCGTTTGGAACGCAATGTAAATTAATTATTTTTAATTACCCAAATTTTTTTAATAGACTTGCCCCGGAAAATTTCTTGAACGTTTATACGTATTATTATGATAAATTAAGCTCTATAAAAAAAAACTTCGGATAAGGCTAAAAATAATGAGATAGAAAAAAACATTACATTCCAATGGTATCAAAATTTGCATCGTAGAAATGCAACGAAATCCCCCCCCCCCCCCCCCCCCCCCCAAATATTTTTTATTGTTATTGTATTTTTATATTTATTATAATTTTTTATTTCGCAATTTTTATTACTATGTAAACTCTTGTGCAGTTTTAGGCAACGGATCGCTAAGAAGGATCTTCAAAAGTGTTTCGGTAATTTTTGTAGCCCAAATGTAACTATGAAAAATTGGGCAATAGGAAAAAAAATTCGTTGCATTCCAATTATGTGAATTTCAATACCATGCAGGCTGTGCAGTCACAGGGTATGACGCTGTAGGACATGCAGCTTTATCTTACGTGGCCCACAGGTATGGGGCCACGGGGATGGCGCTGCAGACTATGAAGCCTCTCGACTTGAAGTTACATGGTATGAGCCGCAAGATATGAAGCTGATGGTTACAAAGCTGCAGGGTATGGAGTTGCAAGAAATACAGCTTCATGGCATGAAATTACATGGTACGAAATTGCGGACTATGAGGCTACATGCGATAAGGCTGACGAATGCAAAACTCAGGGTGTCTACCGACCTGAGAAGTCATGAAAAATCTTAAACGTCATGAAATTACACTCGACCCTGAAAAAGTCATGAAATATCATGAAAAATTACCTGCCTACCTGAATTATTATGCCCTACTAAATTATCGTTGAGTCTATATTCAATATGAACTAACTTTGTGGTACTTGTCGATAGAGAAACGAATATCGAATCGATAGAAAATAAAATAGAAGAAAGGAAAAGAAAATAATGCGTTATCTCAACACATATTAGTTTTTCTTTGTTATTCGTGTAAAGCGACTAGATGATATTACTTAAAGTTCCTAAATGTATGTAATATTTTTCTATATGTTCCCAAAATATATTTCTTCACAGCAATCTTGAAATTATGTTTGTCTCACATTTTTTACTACATATGGAACTGTAGGGTTTGGTGACTTTTCGTTTATTCCGTATACATCTTATTAACATACAACACACATCTGTTTGAAAAAGCAAAGTAAAAATATAAAAATTTAGAAAATCGGTCGCACTGTAGAATCATTAAGTATACTTCTATGCCAGAAAGTCATACTAAGAGTCATAAAAAAATCCCCATTTCTTGCCTTAAATTTTTTCCCCCCTGTTGTCCAATTTTCTTTGGCACATTTGGGCTACAAAAATTACCCAAACTTTTTTGAAGATCCTTCATAGCGATCCGTAGCCTAAAGCTGCACAGGAGACTTTAGGCTACACAGTAATACAAATAGAGATATACATTTTTTTTTAAATGTTTGTTGCATCCATCGATGCAAACTTCAAACTCGGGCTATAAAACTATGCAATTATAAAAAAATCGTTTTTCGTAAATTCAAGCTCATGCAGACCGCTTAAGTGTATTTCGTCTCGCTTGCTTTCTCTCAAAGCGTCTTTGTCCTATGAGGGAGAAAAATGTAATAAAGCCATGTTTTATTCCTCCTACTCGCAATTACATTCTGTATTTTGCTCTTTATACCCCCGAAAAATTCCAGCCTCGCGCACGACCCACTCGCAGGAGCATTTCATACAGATGAAGACTGGCGTGCTCCCCCCCCCCCCCCCCCCCTTCCGTAATCGATCCGTCAACCTCCCTGTTCCAATCTGCCTACTCCCCTTTGCGCTCTTATTTTGGTGCAGGGCGTGTGGTCGAGATTAGCTCGTTTCTTCTAACCAACAAGGCCAAACACGGTTCAGTCTGAAACCCTTTTATGAATGAAAACAAACGATTCTTTGACAAAAATGCGACACCACTAATAAGTTAACTTTCGAGAGACCTGTGTTGGGTACTGCCTAGCTTGGAAGGAAATGATGGTCGCGAAAGGGTTAGACTAGACAACTGTGGGAAAAAATAATACGTGCCAGAAGGCATCGGACTACCATACATGTATAGTAAGCGAGAGAGGGAGAGAGAGATACAGCGCTGTCTTTATTCCCGGTACTGTCGTTCGATGAACGCGCATATTGTGAAGCCAATAAAATCACGAGGGACATTTACCAGGCACCCGGTATTCTCTTCTAGCACTTTATTCTACTCCTATGTAAATTCTTAGCTCTATTCTTTCCCGTTCACCTCTCGGTCTTGGCAATTCGACTAGTCAGGCAATTGAAGGTTTTTGCACATCGTCCTCATCTTCCAAAGGCAAAATCCCTTCAAACGACGTCGTTAACCAAGTATAAGTGGCCAGGTAAATGAACAAGCAAAGTGCTTATAAGCCTGCAGGGCGCTGAAAGTTCAGGGCACGCCATGAAGGTGGAGGGTATAGAGCTCCACGGTATGAAGCTGATGGCTAGGAAGTTGCAGATTATCAAGCTATGTATGATATGGCTGAAGGAAACAAAGCTGCAAGCGGGGCTGGAAAGTATACAGCTGCAAGCTCGACAGTATGAAACATCTTGAAGGTACAGGGCATTAAGCCATACAGTAGGGAACCGCAGGGAAGCTACATGTGGGAAAGCTGCAGCTTGTCGCGCTGCCGAGTATGCAATTGCAGATCGTGAAGCTGCACTGTATAAAGCTGAACAAACTAAAGCTGCAGGGAATGGAGCTATACGTGATGAAGCTGAAGGATATTAAGCTATGTATAATAAGCTGAAGGTTATAAAGCGGCAGACTATGAAGCTAGAGGCTATGAAACTATTGGGTTGAAGCGGCAGGATATGCAACTACGTGGTATGGAGCTATAAATCGTAACGCTGAAGGAGGGTATATAGTAGGGGTGTGCGGGTAGCAGAATTGGTCGGGTCGGGTCGGGTAATTAGACTATGATCCGATCGGACGGGTATACTCGAACTTTATCGAGTTCCCGAGTTTTTCGAGTACTCGTCTCACATCGGGTACTCGATAAGTCGTGTTGCCGGAACAAAATTTCGTTTCATAGTATAGATATCGCCACGGAATCGTACCAAAACGGACGAAATGGACTCCAGCTTTATGTTCTCTACCCCTTTGAAGTTCATAAGAAATACAAATAATTTATTTAATAACTTTAGTATTTTTGTTATGTATATATTTACAATTTTTTTCCGGCAAACTTCTTTTAAGACACTCGCATTTCAGGAAATATCGAGATATTTGAATGTTGGAAGACTGAATAAAAGCAAGATTCTTCGTCGAATTTTCATTAAATCTGTCTAGTGCGAACTGGTAATTTCGGTGATTCATTCTTCGTAATTTAAATTTTTGTCATTTTTAAAAAAATTTCCCGGTAAAACTTGTTCTTCAAACGCTTATAACTCTGAAACTAATCAAGATATTTTCAATTTTAAAATGTCAAATGGAAGCTACATTCTTCTCGCTTCGAATAAACGCAAGGCGTTGAATCTTGGTCTTTTTGGGTTTTTTTTTCATTTAAAACCCACCTTAAAAAATTCAAAACTTTAAGGCGTTCGCCGGAACAGAAGATATTTATTGTACATTTTTTCCTTTCACACACCAGGCCAAAACGCAACTTTCCCGCGCTATTACGATACGATCCGCCAAACGTGACCGTTTTTCATTCCACCCTACAGACACACACACACGCACGCATACACACACAATCAGGATCGAAAAGTGCGACGAAAAAAGATTTTTTACAGTATTATCATTTATTCGTTTTGTCGCCTTCTTCGAGCTTTCGTTTTCGCCCATTATTTGGTCGATACACCTAAAAAAATATATATAAATAATAGAAACGGATCTCTGATTCGTTTACGAATATTCGACGTTTACGAGTACCAAAAATTTGAGAGTACCCGATTACCAAATTCGGGTACCCGATAGTGACGGGAAATGCAAAAACGTAACCCGTCGGGTACCCGAGTCAATCGGGTACCCGCACACCCTTAGTATATAGCTGCATCCTGTATAGCTACAGACGATAAAGCTGCAGGCTACGAACTTGCAGGGCATGACGCTGCAGGCTGATGGTGTTAAAGTTGGCATCGTTGGAACGCAAAAAAAAAATTTTTCTTATTGTTATTATATTTTTATATTTTATTATAATTTTTTATTTCGCAATTTTCATTACTATATAAACTCTTCTTGTGCAGTTTTAGGCAACGGATCGCTAAGAAGGATCTTCAAAAGTGTTTCGGCAATTTTTGTAGCCCAAATGTAACTATGAAAAATTGGGCAATAGGAAAAAAATTCGTTGCATTCCAATTATGTGAATTTCAGTACCATGCAGGCTGTGCAGTCACAGGGTATGAAGCTGTAGGACATGCAGCTTCATCTTATGTGGCCCACAGGTATGGGGCTACGGGGATGGCGCTGCAGACTATGAAGCCTCTCGACATGAAGTTACATGGTATGAGCCGCAAGATATGAAGCTGACGGTTACAAAACTGCAGGGTATGGAGTTGCAAAAAATACTGCTTCATGGCATGAAATTACATGGTACGAAATTGCGGACTATGAGGCTACATGCGATAAGGCTGACGAATGCAAAACTCAGGGTGTCTACCGACCTGAGAAGTCATGAAAAATCTTAAACGTCATGAAATGACACTCGACCCTGAAAAAGTCATGAAATGTCATGAAAAATTACCTGTCTACCTGAATTATTATGCCCTACTAAATTGTCGTTGAGCCTATATTCAATATGAACTAACTTTGTGGTACTTGTCGATAGAGAAACGAATATCGAATCGATAGAAAATA
This sequence comes from Ophion ellenae, assembly GCA_963210295.1. Lineage (NCBI taxonomy): Eukaryota > Metazoa > Arthropoda > Insecta > Hymenoptera > Ichneumonidae > Ophion > Ophion ellenae. The sequence continues at coordinate 23,319,838 of OY723386.1, forward strand.
AAATAGAAGAAAGCAAAAGAAAATGATGCGTTATCTCAACATATATTAGTTTTTCTTTGTTATTCGTGTAAAGCTGAGTTTCAAGACCTGTATGTAAATACAGGTCTTGAAACTCTGGTGGTGGGGGTATGTCACCGGATTGAAGCACCGGCCGTTTCGCCTAGTGACCACGAGTGTCGCTGCGATAGAGTGATGCAGGCTGTGCGAGAGAGATGGAAATCGATTGTTGACTCATAGGAGCCTAACCTAGCTGTACAATTGGCTGGTGTAGGCAAATTATGATATTCAATGTCAAAAATGGATAATGGACCTAAATACAATTAAAAGTAACTTTATCGTAAGCCTGAGAAAAACCAAAAGACTATAGTTATCCAAGTGGGTAGAATGAATATGAATGTTTTTCATATAGGTGTCAATGTGAGCTCGTGTTGGTCGAGGGGTTCGGTGCAAGCTTCGTAATGCTGCTTTCAGGGGTTCGATCCCTGTGCGCTCGGTTTTTAAAAACATGTTTTGTCTTTTTTTTTAAATAGGCTTTACGCGTTGTTTTTATTGACCGGACAATAAGTGGCAACTATTCCAGACCGAAGTGGAATCCAGACCGAAACACTTGCAGGATGTATTTCTTGAAAATGAAACAAATACTTAAGAAACAGTGCTTCTTTGCAATTCTTTATTTCCCCTTCGAAAAATTTTAATGCATGTCCCAAGAAACATTTTCAATAATCTCTACTTTGCAGTTTCCGAAACGGTTTGCGTTGGTACATTTAAAAAAAACCTCTTTTCCGACCTTTAAGCGTTGGACTCTAGAGTAGGATAAATGAAAATAATTCACTAACTTTGTTTTATGTTTTCCAGCCTGGAAAGTATTTATTGTAATGATCCCAATAATTTTTCATTTTTTTTCAGGTTCCCGGCTCCAACGCCTGTTTCGCGCATTCTCGATGAATATATTTCGGTTCGAAATGATTTTCGCACACGTGTCTCGGCTCTTATTTCCCAACTCTCGGTATCACGGCCTCCCATTTTTTTAATTGCGCCAAGTCTCTCGACACCCGAAACACTGAGCGTTTCGATTTTTCACTCCGAGAGCCTGTTTCACACGTTGGCACAATACACCACTTAGTCATTTTTCAATATCATCGTTTTTACAAGTTTACAAGTAGAGCACGTCGCGTGTGGTCGCGTGAATCAGCGGTTATGTTTGGGTTTTGTTTACTTTTGAAATCCATTTCCGTCTCTCTCACACCGCCTGCATCACTCTACAGCAGCGATCCTCATGGTCACGAGTTGAAACAGTCGGCGCTTCAATAAGAGGCCATCCCCCACCACTGAAATATTGAGCGAGTTTCAAGACCTGTATGTAAGACCGTGGGCCAAACAAAAAGATACCTTAAAAACAGAATCAATGAACACAAAAATAGCCTAAAACACACCAACACAAAAACACGATTTCAAATTTGATGATGTAAAAATTTTAAACAATGAACCATGGCTCAAAAAAAGATTGATCCTAGAAATGATTCAAATCAAAGCGCATCCTAATGCCATAAATTTCAGAACTGACATAAATAAGCTAAGCTCAATATACAATTCAATAATATAATCACAGTAATATTTTATCACCATAATTACACACATCAATTTTTAAACTCGTGACTCAATTTAAAAACTTTTGACATAACACATTAATCTCAAAATCTCTGACACGATACATTTATTTTGTTTTTTAAAAAAATAACTCTTAACATGACACGGGTACCTTCAAACTCTTGACACGGCACTGACAAAGGATCATTCTCCCTCTCTCCGAAAACATTGAATTCGCCACTTAGTCTTTCTCGAACTCTCTGGGACGTCACTACTCGACATGTAGAGCAGAGAAATTTTTTTCTAATTTTCTTCTTTGCGCTTGCGGGGATATACAACATCTCATTAATCTCATTAATCAAGACAGTAGATCGAACTAAAGTTTCTTTCACTATACCAATTTTTCACAGATAATACAATCACCAAAAAACGATTAACCCTGTCAATTGAATAAAAGAACGGTTCCGAATCAATCCTCCGATTCAACCTCACGAGACAGTATTTTATCATCACAAATACTGTCTACACCAACCATCCTCCAAGCACAAACCAAAGAAAACTAGAAATATCGACAATATTCAGGTTCGTCATCTAACATAATTCTTATCATTCTTACAACATCACACTCTCACACACCACCCTCGTTACTCAACAAAAAGAATAAATTAACATTTTACAAATAATCACTCATACAATATTACCATGATTGAAAAATTAGGACAGAAAAACTAACGAAAAATTTACACAAATCATTAAAACACATTTAAAACTTATTCATAACACAAAGTACAACTATACAAAATCTGTAAACTCTATTAATATAATTTGTATCACGGAATAGGTAGAACAAATAAAGTTTCTGAAGAGGATCCGAACCAAGGATCGAAACGTAACGAAAAAAACTCCCTTTTTTCTTTCCACCACGACCTTGGAAATCTCACTGGCCGAATCGAAGCCGATTCCTCAACATCTCGTTTGTATATATATATGAGTGTGTGTGTGTGCGTGTGCGTGTGCGTGCGTGTGTGTGTGTGTGTGTGTGTGTGTGTGTGTATAATTTATCCTCAAATGTTTCACGCAATAAAACTTATTTCTATTTCAGATTGTTACAAAAAAACACATTTAATCTGATTTCCGACTTGAATATATTAAAATCGTAGCAGCGGAAAAATATGGGTCACCTCCATGGGGATCACCACCATGGGGATGTGCTCAAAATCGATTGCCAACTATTGCTATCGATTTGCAAGGCAGCAACCTTATTTGAGGGGTTACCCGCACTTGCGATTTTGAAAAAAATCGATTTTTTTATTGCATTTTTTTGAAGTATAAGTATCTGAGAATATGTCCTGAAAATTTCAAGTCGATCCGAACAAAATTTACTGAGATATGAGCGTTAAAAGAGAAGAATCCGTTGTGTAAACGACCGGCTAGTCTGCCGTCTGGCGCGCTCGACTCTCCCTCCGACCTTCAATGCATTGTTCGATGAAAAGGGTCGTATACCTGGCATTCGCAACATTCATATAATAGACTGGAATTTATAAAAACGTATTTTCGTTGTCTGTTATGGTCTAAACTCATCAGTGTAGCTCGAAAGTTCGACTATATAAGACGTATATTCCGCCGTTCATAATATTATAAGCGCAGTTTTTATTCATTTTACATTCAAAAATGGATCGAAAAAAAGGTTCGCGACAAACAAGAAGCAGTGATAATTTAGGAAATCTCGACCAAAAAAAAGGAAGGGTGTTTTTAACCCCAACCTGGCCGAAACGGAAACTGAAAGTTTCAGCGCGTCTGCGAAGAAACTGAAAAATAATATTGATATGACTGTGAATCAAAGTCCTAATATTGAATATCGGATTTTGAACTTTAGGGTTGTGTTTGCTGCTATTTCGAATTTAGTGAAGTGCAAAACGTGTAATGGAAATATTACATTTGAAACGGCAAGTGCAAGAGGACTAGGCTTCAAAATCGTTGTGAAATGTGACTCATGTGCAGATAAGTTGATACCATCTTCTCCTTTTTTGGAACATTCGTATGAAATAAATAATCGATTTATATTCACCATGCGAGTTCTCGGCATAGGATTGGCTGGAGCACAAAAAATTTGCGGACTTATGGACATGCCAAGGTTTCTCACCGAGACTACATATTCAATAATTTTGAAAAGTATTTATGAGTCTGTGAAAACATGTGCAGATGTAATATTTAAGAAAGCCGTACGAGAAAAAATTGAAGATACACTTAATGCAGAAGGCGATGCAACTCCTCAATTAACAGTTTCCGGAGATGGATCCTGGAGGAAGCGAGGATATACGTCGTTGTTCGGAGTCACATCAGTCATAGGCTACTACAGTGGAAAAGTACTTGATCTTGTGGTAAAAAGTGCGTATTGTAAAATGTGTGAATCGTGGAAACATAAGCTAAATGATGCGGAATACGAAGAATGGTACGAAACACACGAAGATAACTGCAGTGCAAATCACGAAGGCTCCTCGGGAAAAATAGAGGTGGACTCCATTATCGAAATCTTCAAGCATTCAATAGAAAAATATAATGTCCTGTACCGTTACTATATTGGAGATGGAGATTCGAAAACGTACACTGGGCTAGTAAATTCTCATCCTTATGACGACGTAGAAGTTATAAAAAAAGAATGCATCGGTCACGTCCAAAAGCGTATGGGATCCCGCCTTCGTAATTTAGTAAAAAAAAAAACAAAAAGCTTGGTGATAAAGAACAGCTGACAGGAAAATTTATTGACAAGCTCACTGTGTACTATGGACTTGCTATTCGACGCCATTCTGCTTCTGTTCACGATATGCATGAGGCAATATGGGCGACCTTCGATCATTACAGTTCAACCGATGCAAATCCACACCATGAGAGATGTCCAACCGGTGAAGAATCGTGGTGTTCGTATCAACGAGCCCAGGCGAGAAACCAGGCTTTCCAACACGATCACAAACCACTTCCATCAAATGTATTGGATGCCATCAGACCTATATACAACGATCTGAGTAAGGAAACTTTACACTGTAAAAAATAAGCGTGTTGTCGGTGTGTTGAAGCAACACACAACACGCCTACAACGTGTGTAGGACCTGGTTAACGCGTTGAAACAACGTGTTTTACTTATTTTACCGTGTTGAAATAATGCGCTCTATACCATTCTTGGTAACAACACGTTTTAAATATGTTGCTGTAGAATACGCTTAATGTAACACATATGAAGCGTGTCGAATCAAGCCATTTTCTTTCAAACAACACACTTAGTGTAGGTACACGCGACTCGAACGACACAAAGCGTCGTGAAACAACTCACTTGCACGCGTGTACCACAAACAACACGCGTTCAATGAGTTGATATGACAATATGGCGGCTTTATAACCTCGCTACGTTATGCACGGACTTGCGAAATAGTTTTTCAATTGCGAATTGTATTATTTTAAAAGCGAAACACATAAGTTTTTGCTCGTCGTGCACACCTACATGAATGAAGAAATAATGTGCTCGGTGAAACCATTGCTCAGGTGCAACACTCAGTTTATTGACGTAGATATAAAATAATTTTTTGGTAGAGTGTCGCTGCAAAGAAATTTTTTTATTTTGTGCGGATCAATATTTTGTTTGCTGTTAAGAAAAGTTTCTGTCCAGAGTGATGAAAGATGCTTCTTAAGGGCAAATTTAATTCTATGCATGCCAAGTTTTCTGTGCAGTGAGAAGAAAATTTTCTGTGCGGAGTGGAGGAAATTCGTTGTTCCAGGCAAAGGAAATTTTTGATTCTGTGCGGACCAACTTTTCTGTTCGGAGGAGTAAATTTCTTGTTCGGGGCAAAGGAAATTCTTTATTTTGTGCAGACCAATTTTTCTGTCCAGGGCAAAGAAAACTGTCTGTCCAGAGTAAAAGAAATTCCTTGTTCTCAGCAAATGAACTTTTTAATTCTTTGCGGACCAACTTTTCTGTCCGGCGTGGAGTAAATTTCTTGTTCGGGGCAAAGAAAACTCTTTATTTTGTGTGTCCCAATTGTTCTGTCTAGGGCAAGGAAAATTGTCTATCCGGAGAGAAAGAAATGCCTTGTTCGGGGCAAACGAAATTTTTTATTCTGTGCGGGCCAATTTTTCTATCTAGTGCAAAGAAAGTTTTCTGTCCGGAGTAGAGGAAATTGCTTGTACGAGGCAAACAAAATTTTTGTTTTCTGCGCAGACCAATTTTTTCTGTCGCGGGCAAAGAAAATTGTCTGTTCAAAGTGAGAGAAATTTCTTGTTCGGGGCAAAGAAAATTGTCAGTTGGAGTGAGAGAAATTTCTTTTTCGAGGCACAGAAAATTCTTTATTCTGTGCGGACCAATTTTTCTGTCCAGTGCGAAGAAAATGGTCTGTTCAGAGTGAAGAAAATTGCTTGTACGAGGCAAAGTAAATTCTTTATTCTGTATGGACCAAGTTTTCTGTCCAGTGCGAAGAAAGTTTTCTGTTCTGAGTGAAGAGAAGTGCTTGTACGAGGCAAAGGAATTTTTTTTTCTGTGCGGACAAATTTTTCTGTCGAGGGCAAAAAAAATTGCCTGCATGGAGTGAGAGAAATTTCTTGTCCGGGGCAAAGCAAATTCTTTATTCTGTGCGGGCCAAGTTTTCTGTCCAGTGCTAAGAAAGTTTTCTGTTCGGAGTGAAGAAAAGTGCTTGTACAGGGCAAAGGAATTTTTGTTTTTTGTGCGGACAAATTTTTCTGTCGAGGGCAAAGAAAATTGTCTGTTCAAAGTGAGAAAAATTTCTTGTTTGGGGCAAAGAAAATTCTTTATTCTTTGCGGACGAATTTTTCTGTCCAGTGCAAAGAAAATGTTCTGTTCGGAGTGAAGGAAATTTCTGATCACATTTCACATTTTATGTGCGTTGGGTGTAGACACACACACACATATATATATACATAAAATGTGAAATGTCTTCATTACTCTTCTCGTTCAATGTACCATGTATTCCGTTTCTTGATGAAAAACCGCAAGTATAGCCGATAGCACAATGGTTAGCGTACATATATTAGGTATAGAAGTAACTAGGTTAGGTAGGTTCGAAACCGGGTATGGACAATAAAATTTATTTGCAGGAATTGATTTCGGGACGACTGGAACTCATCAAGTATGGTAGTAAACCATCGGAATAAAACACCAGTAACGGAGAAACCTTTTTTTTATTTATTTTTAAACGTATGCCTACGTGACGTCTTGTACGTTATTCCCAAGCGTCCACAAGTACACATAAAAAAGTGTGTTGATTTAGCCATCAACACATTTTAAACATGTTGAAATTGGCGACAAGCGTTTACACGCCTAAAGTGTATCGAAACAACACGCTTTGAACTTGCTAAAACACGCTTGAAGCGTATTGACAGAACACGCGTAAAATGTGTCGTTACGACATCAACACATGAGTTGCCGTGTTGAAAACGGCGACAGGATTACACACGTGAAACGTCTTGAAAGAACGCATTTGTTTTTACAGTGTACTCGAAAGATGCGTCGGTGGCTTCAATCAAAATAACAACGAAAGCTTCAACCAACTTATTTGGAAAATCAGCCCAAAAATCGTCTCGAGTGGAGCAATAGTTGTAAATTTAGCAGCTTATATTGCCGTTGGACTATTCAACGAAGGTTCAAAATCATTATTATTTTATTTGAACTCAATCGGAGTGAGCTGTGGACACCACGCGCATGAATACGCTGATAAAATGGACGAAGCACGGATTGCACTGGCAGAGAGACGTGCGGCCGAGAGCACTCGTGAAGGAAGAATGTTACGAAGGCAACACCAAATTTCCGTTTTGCAAGCGGCATCGTCGGCGGAAGAACTTCTGTATGGGCCCGGAATAGATGACTCTATGTAAGTTTACAAAAAAAAATATTTTCTTCGTGTAAACTGAAATTGAAACTTCAAACGCGTTTTTCTCAAAATGGCATTTCTGAAGTCGGTGACCAAGATTACTCGAACACTAATGAACCGATCTTCTTGAAATTTCGCAGGCTTATTTAATACATAAAAATGTAGTCTTTAATCGTTCGATTTTTTTTTCGAAAAAAATGGCCGTTTTATAGCCAAAAAACGGCCGTTTTTTTTTCTTTAAAATCGAACCATTAACTTTGACTGTCCGCCATTTTGTGAAAAATGAATATTTTTTAAAATCCTTCGATTAAAGACTAGTTTATACTTATATTTGACTAAATCCATCCGCATTTTTTTTTCAGATGATCCACTTCGCCGCAATGTTGGTCACCGCAAACCGTGTATGGAAAAACATTATTTCATTGACGGCCATTTGCCACTAAACAATGTAATATTTTTCAATAAAAAAATTACTGAAAGTTCTTCAAGATGTGTTCTTTAAGATGGTATATTGATCGATTACAAAAGTTTTGTAGTTTTCCTTAAAAAAATTTATAAAAAAGGCCTTTTTTTTGCGCTACAAGTGGGGGTAACGCCTTAATATGTGAAAGGTTTCAAACTTTAATTGGGCGTTGGTTTCATCTTTTCAGGTCATGAGCTGACTGAGTGTCAATAAAGAATAACAATAATACCATGGTTGCCAAGGGTTGTAACCGTTTTTTTAAGCAACCGTATATATTGTTTCAACTTTTCAAGCGCTTCATTTTGGCGTTGGTTTTATCCGTTCAGCTTATTACCTAAGTGAGGTCGAGAATACACTCGTATTGCACGTTAGCCACCTCTCCCCGTTTCAGGTTCCGATTAAGGAGTTTCATATCACCGAAAGATTAATTTAGGATGCATTAACTGTCCAAAAATTAATCCGTTTCACCACATAGTTTCGGAGATTTTGAAGGTTCAAGTAGAGTTTTGTTCGAGTATTATAACTGAACCAAGTGGAGAAATCCCTTAATTTTTAACACGACATTCCTGAAACTAATCGCAGCTTGTTAATTTTTTTTCATTTAAATCGAAGCATTATTTAAACCCCTACAGCCCGATAACTATCGTTTACGAAATGCCACGTGCCATGACGATTCAACGAGAACCTTTATCCATTTGGTAAACCACGTGGCACTTCGTAAACACTAGTTATAGGGCTGTAGGGGTTAAAATGAATATGAAAATAAAAATAAAATGTATGGGTAAAAAAATAAACAAACTGCGATTAGAGTCAGGAATGTCGTATTAAAAAATTAAGCGGTTTCTCCACTTGGTTCATTAATAATACTCGAACAAAACTCAATTTGAAACTTAAAAAGCTCCGAAAATATGTGGTGAAACGGATTCGTTTTTGGACAGTTAATGCATCCTAAATTAATCTCCCGGTGATATGAATTTCAATCGTCTATAACGATTTCGATTTTGTTATCGAAACTCCTTAGGCAACCGTGGCATTTCTTCATCCGCCCGATGAACCCTAGATTTTCAGAAAAGTTCATCTTTTTAGAAATTGTCAGCTTTTTTTGCGGCCGTCGCTTGGACTATTATGTACTAGTCCTGGAACTCACCCTTAGCAGGGGGTAAAAAGTCGAACAAAATGTATCCACCGATTGAGGGGCTACACCAGCGTGAACGCTGAACATTTTCGTGATTTTCGGGAATTTTTTGGACGAAAAGTACTCAATTAAATGTTTCGGAAAATTAAGAATATATTTGGCTATATTTGCCCTATATTACATAATTTTTTCATAGAACAATATTGAGATCCAAGCGACTTATGCACTTACTTCGGAGGCGCCAACAAAAAGTCCTCGAGTCGCGTACATTTCGTCGTGAAATGTTTTTCCTCGGCATTTTGCAGCGAAATAAGACAAGTTCCACGACTGGAGGGCGAACTTGATGACCGGCTGTATTGGTATAGGTTTTCCGCAGTTTCCCTATACACATGACAGATATGTCATGGTGAATACGATACAGAGGGAGAAGTCGGCTGCGGCCGCAGGTCGGTGGGTGTGGAATTGGGGGTAGACGGGGGAGATGAGGAACGGATGATATAAGGAGGGGCTAGTGGAATGGGAGGTTAAAAAAAGTTGAGGGGGATTGGGACTCGTTAAAAGGGGAAGACACTCTACGGTTGGAACAAATCCAAAAAAAAAATATATATTTATATATTTATATATATATTCAAGATTACTTGGTTCAAATTTCGAGTCAATCGGATAATTTCTCTTTGAGTTACAATGTCAGCAAATGTGAAAAATCTCATTTCGAGAAAAACGCCTTTAAAGATTTAAGTATCGATTTTTACAAGATAAAATGATATTGATGTAAATTATATAAATGATAATGATATTTTTGAAAGTATAAACTGTCGAAAAAAGGCAGAAGCAAAAATCGATTTTTTTTTAAAGTGTCACACTGGTATAGTCGCTTAACGTAGATTGCACATATACTTTTTCGACATTTGCATCGTGGAGCTAAAAAAATTGGGACCATTTTCGAGTGCCGGACCCACCGTTAGAAGCAGTGAAAAAATGTTATCTACTAATGTAGGTAAATTGTAAATTTACTTTTCCGACACTTACATCGTGGAGCGCAAAAATCTAGCCCACAAAAAATTGAAAAGATTTGCGAAAATGGTCTAAGATTTTTTTGGACTACCTTTTTCAACTCCATGATGTGAATGTCGGAAAAGTATTTCGATTTTTTGAATTTTTATCCCTTCTTAAGGGTGGGTTTTGGGACTCAAAAATGGTTAATAAAATGTTGGGCTTTTTTAGCCCTATGACGTAAATGTCGAAAATGTAAACGTGCGATTAACGTACATCGGAAGATACAATTTTTGCGTGTTTTCACCCCTTCTGTGGGGTGGGTTCCGGGATTCGAAAATTGTTGAACGTTTGAATTGGCTAGTTTTTTTCAACTCCGCAACAAAATTCAGGCCATTTTCGAGTCCCGGGACCGACCCAAGGAGGACTCACAAATGGTCTGAGGTCTTTAAGTTTCTTTTTAACTCCATGATATCAATGTCGAAACAGTAAATGTGTAATCGACACCGACCGGCAAAAAAAGGGAGAATTTAGATTCGAAATATTTTAAGGCAATATTTGAACGACCCATTATTTTTATGCTAATTTAACTCTCTAGTGCAGTGGTTCCCAAAAGGTGTTCCGCGGAACCTTTGGGGTCCCGTGGAAGGGTCACAGGGGTTCCAAGAGTTGGGCGTATTGTGGTAGGAAGCAGCGAGCCGAGACATCGGCGCTTTAAGACGGAATGACACCTCATCGCGGTCGGTATGGTAGAACAATTATAGATACCCAAAAATCTCTGAAACGGCTCTTCAGATCCCGTCGAAACTTTGCCAAACGACGTCAAATAGGTAGACGAACAGCTGTCTGCCCCTCATATTTTCTGAATTTCATGTCATTCCCCCTTAAGGCCATGTGCCACACGCCAGAAAATTTCGACGCGGCCTCTCGTTACGTCGGTAGCGCAGATCTCGTAGTTTTTAGCTAATAGTCGCTACCGACGGACAGCGCAGCGATCGCGAATTCGGTCTCGATGCTTTGCACTGGGACGAAGAGTCGAAGCCAAACAGACGGCAATCGCTGAGCGCGCGCGCGCGCGCGTGTGTGTGCGTTCGCTACGCCGACCGCGTGCAGAAAGAACAAATACATTCTCGCACGCCGTTCGGTCGTACGCAAGCAACCTATGCGTAGCGACCATGGTACGTTTGTATTGGAAGCATGCGCTCGCTCGGCCGGAGAGCGTTGAAACGTTGTTGCATTTTACATTGTATATGCAGTTATCGAATTGATTTTTTTTTCGACGACGGCCACAACCAAGAGACTCAGGCATTTTCCCATGCTTTTTTAATTTTTTTAAACAAATAAGCTCGAGCACTATTTGTAACCTCGATGCCACGTATCGTTAACGATTTCGATCCCTGCCAAAATTTCGAGCGAACAAAATTGCTCGGCACTCACTCTACAAAAGAGTGGTAAAATTTTACAATGGTCATTATTTAAACAAATGCGTTTAGCATTTTTATCTCTGCCAGGGTTCATATTTGGCAGCATTTTTGCTGGTCAGCTTCCCGAACAATCAAGATCGCTAGCCTCGCTCTACGGAAGAGCGGTGAAATTTTGCGATCGCGCATTGCTTAAACAAATGCCCGTGAATCGATTTTTTTGTCGACGGCGGTCATCGGTGGAAATTTCTTTATGGTTGAACTTTCTAGCAAACGGGCTTTGCTAGAGACTCGTATGGTGGAAGGGTGCTGGCATTTTCCCATTATTTTTTAGTTAATTTAAACAAATAAGCTCGAAGACTATTTGGCATCTGGATGTCGCTCATCGTCGACGAATTTGATATTTGCTAAAATCTCGAGTCACGACCGAGATCGCTCGAGACTCACTCTATAAAAGAGTTGTAACATTTTACAATGCTCTTTTTTTAAACAATTGCGATCGGCATTTTTTCTTTGCCATGGCTTTTCTTCGGCAGGTTGTCTGCGGCCGACCACATTCGCGAGCGAACGAAATTGACCAGGTCTCACTCTGCGAAAGAGTGGTAACGTTTTATTATTACTACAACAAAAAAAAAATACGTTTAGTATTATTTCTTTCTGCCGGAATTCATCTTCGGCAGGTTTCTCCAAGGATCGAATTTTCTAGAAATGACGATCGGAGAAGTCTCGCTCTACAGAAGAGCGGTAAAATTTTACTATCGCGAATTGTTTAGAGGTCATCGGTGTAAAATTTTCAAATAATCGTTTTGTTGGAAGCACTTTTAAAAAATCCTTGGAAACTCGAAATTTTTTACAGTGCTCTTTGTTTAAACAATTGCGTTCGCCATTTTTTTCTCTGCCGTGGCTTATCTTCGGCAGGTTGGCTGCGGCTGACAAATTCGCGAGCGAACGGGATTGACCGAGTCTCACTCTGCGAAAGAGTGGTAAAATGTTATATTCACTGCAAAAAATATATGTTTAGCATTTTTTTCTCTCTGCCGGGATTTATTTTCGGCAGGTTTCTCCAAGGATAGAATTTTCTAGCAAAGACGATCGCAGGAGTCTCGCTCTACAGGAGAGCGGTAAAATTTGACGATCGCGTATTGTTTTGAGGACACCGGTGTAAAATTTTCGAAAAATCGTTTTGTTGGAAACACTTTTAAGAAATTCTTGGAACCTTAGAAAATATGATGCATATTTGTTTGTAGCTGAAAAAACAATTATAAAGTGGTTTAAGAGCTATTTTTGAAGGAAGTCTCCGGCGCTGAAAACCGTCTTCGGCGATGTCATGCCGGTAGGCGCACTTCTCAACTCTTGTAAGCCTATTGTGGGGACAAAGTCACCGACTAAAAATAGTTTTATTTTCGACCAATAGGTGGCTTTAGATTATGACTTCAAACACGTTTTTCTCGAAACCATGTCTTTTATATCGGGACGTAGCAGAACTCAAACAATTTTCTTCCAATCGACTTGAAATTTTAACTGTAGCTTCTTAGATTGCTTTAACAGTCAAGGACTGGCGCTTTTTTTTCGATTAACTGAAAATTGTAAGAAATATATCACTTTTTATAGCGTACCCCAAAAATTGAAGACACAGAACATTTCTTCACTTTTTGGAGTTTTTTTTTTAAAAGCTGTATCAATGTTAAAAATAGTCGTATCAAGATGAAAAAGAAAAACATTATTAACCTTCAAGTTTCTAGTTTGAGATCTTTTGGCAAAATAACTTTGTGAGCTACGGTTATCGCGCAATCATAAGAGATAGCGAGAAAATTATTTTTCCAATTTTATTTTTTCAAGGGATTTTTTACAGTTGAATCAATACATAGGTCCGTTAGCTTGTTTATTCAGTTTGAATTTGGTTTTTTTTGTGGTCTCTCTACGTCAACTTTTTGGTGAGATATCCGACTTATAGTGAAAAAAGATCCTTTTGTGTTTGATCAATGATATCACAGCAACCAATGATCGCACAGGAAATTGATGGGCAGCTTTAAAAACTTGAATAAATTTCGTACAAGACCCTTTCGTTGATTTTTGAGGAAAAAAAATCATTTTTTTTCACCATCAATATTAGTTTGAAAAATAGGACAAAAAATGACATTTTATGATTTTTCAGTAAATCTCTTATGCTCCATTAAACATTTTTGTGCTCTTACCGTTTAGCGGGAAATTAGAAATCAAAAGTGCTCTGCTGGCTTGCCATCAAGCTAGCAGAGCACTTAATGATATTTGGTTTATCTAAGAACGAAACTACGTGATATTTATGTGCATTTTATGTGCTTTGCGAATATCGAACAGCCAAACCCCTATTTTTTTCGCTCGATTTAGACCCTTAAAAACCCCCAAATTAGAGAATTTACCATTTTTTGGATATACTGACATGAAAATACATAATATTTATGTGCTTTTTATGTGCTCTACGAATATTCAAGAGCCAAACCGCTAAAACGCAAATTTCTCCCAAAACCACCCCCACAAGACCTAAATTAACCGCCAATACGAGTAATGGTTACTTTTTCGATATCGCAAAATCAAAGTAGTCCACATTTATGTGCTTTTAATGTGCTAATTTTGTGTTCCATTTAAAAATTTTGTGCTCTTACCGTTTAGCGGGAAATTAGAAATCAAAAGTGCTCTGCTGGCTTGCCATCAAGCTAGCAAAGCACTTAATAATATTTCGCTTATCTAAGAACGAAACTACGTGATATTTATGTGCTTTGCGAATATCGAACAGCCAAACCCCTATTTTTTTTCACCCGATTTAGACCCTTAAAAAACCCCCAAATGAGAGAATTTACCATTTTTTGGATATACTGACATGAAAATACATAATATTCATGTGCTTTTTATGAGCTCTACGAATATTCAAGAGCCAAACCGCTAAAACGCAAATTTCTCCCAAAACCACCCCCACAAGACCCAAATTAACCGCCAATACGAGTAATGGTTATTTTTTCGATATCGCAAAATCAAAGTAGTCCACATTTATGTGCTTTTTATGTGCTCTATGAATATCCAAGAGCCAAACCGCTAAAACGCAAATTTCTCCCAAAACCACCCCCACAAGACCCAAATTACCCGCCAATACGAGTAATGGTTATTTTTTCGATATCGCAAAATCAAAGTAGTCCACATTTATGTACTTTTGATGTGCTAATTTTGTGTTCCATTTAAAATTTTTGTGCTCTTACTGTTTATCGGGAAATTAGAAATCAAAAGTGCTCTGCTGGCTTGCCATCAAGCTAGCAGAGCACTTTTGATTTCTAATTCTTAAGTTTCTAATTCTTAAGTTTTAGCGGTTTGGCTCTTGAATATTCGCAGAGCAAAAAGCACATAAATATTATGTATTTTCATGTCAGTATATCCAAAAAATGGTAAGATCTCTTATTTGGGGGTTTTTAAGGGTCTAAATCGGGCGAAAAAAAAGGGGTTTGGCTGTTCGATATTCGCAAAGCACATAAAAAGCACATAAATATCACGTAGTTTCATTCTTAAATAAGCCAAATATCATTAAGTGCTCTGCTAGCTTGATGGCAAGCCAGCAGAGCACTTTTGATTTCTAATTTCCCGCTAAACGGTAAGAGCACAAAAATTTTAAATGGAACACAAAATTAGCACATAAAACGCACATAAATGTGGACTACTTTGATTTTGCGATATCGAAAAAATAACCATTACTCGTATTGGCGGGTAATTTGGGTCTTGTGGGGGTGGTTTTGAGAGAAATTTGCGTTTTAACGGTTTGGCTCTTGAATATTCGTAGAGCACATAAAAAGCACATAAAATTCTCTTATTTGGGGGTTCTTTAAGAGTCTAAATCGTGCGAAAAAAATAGGGGTTTGGCTGTTCGATATTCGCAAAGCACATAAAAAGCACATAAATATCACGTAGTTTCGTTCTTGGATAAGCCAAATATCATTAAGTGCTCTGCTAGCTTGATGGCAAGCCAGCAGAGCACTTTTGATTTCTAATTTCCCGCTAAACGGTAAGAGCACAAAAATTTTTTAATGGAGCACAAAATTAGCACACAAAAAGCACATAAATGTGGACTACTTTGATTTCGCGATATTGAAAAAATAGCCAATACTCGTATTTGCCGGTAGCTTGGGTCTTGTAGGGGTGGTTTTGAGATAAATTTGCGTTTAAGCGGTTTGGCTCTTGGATATTCATAGAGCACATAAAAAGCACATAAATGTGGACTACTTTGATTTTGCGATATCGAAAAAATAACCATTACTCCCATTGGCGGGTAGCTTGGGTCTCGTAGGGGTGGTTTTCGGAGAAATTTTCGTTTTAGAGGTTTGGCTCTTAGATACTCGTAGAGCACATAAAAAGCACATAAATGTTAACTACTTTGATCTAGCGATATCGAAAAAATAACCAGTACTCGTATTGGCGGTTAATTTGGGTCTTGTGGGGGTGGTTTTGGGAGAAATTTGCGTTTTAGCCGTTTGGCTCTTGAATATTCGCAGAGCACATAAAAAGCACATAAATATTATGTATTTTCATATCAGTATATCCAAAAAATGGTCAATTCCCTTATTTGGGGGTTTTTAAAGGGTCTAAATCGGGCGAAAAAAATAGGGTTTTGGCTGTTCGATATTCGCAAAGCACATAAAACGCACATAAATATCACGTAGTTTCATTCTTAAATAAGCCAAATATCATTAAGTGCTCTGCTAGCTTGATGGCAAGCCAGCAGAGCACTTTTGATTTCTAATTTCCCGCTAAACGGTAAGAGCACAAAATTTTTTAATGGAGCACAAAATTAGCCCATAAAAAGCACAGAAATGTGGACTACTTTGATTTTGCGATATCGAAAAAAAACCATTACTCGTATTGGCGGGTAATTTGGGTCTTGTGGGGGTGGTTTTGGGAGAAATTTGCGTTTTAGCGGTTTGGCTCTTGAATTTTCGTAGAGCACATAAAAAGCACATAAATATTATGTATTTTCATGTCAGTATATCCAAAAAATGGTAAATTCTCTTATTTGGGGGGTTTGTAAGGGTCTAAATCCGGCAAAAAAAAATAGGGGTTTGGCTGTTCGATGTTCGCAAAGCACATAAAAAGCACATAAATATCACGTAGTTTCATTCTTAAATAAGCCAAATATCATTAAGTGCCCTGCTAGCTTGATGGCTAGCCAGCAGAGCACTTTTGATTTCTAATTTCCCGCTAAACGGTAAGAGCACAAAATTTTTAAATGGAACACAAAATTAGCACATAAATGTGGACTATTTTGATTTTGCGATATCGAAAAAATAACCATTACTCGTATTGGCGGGTAATTTGGGTCTTGTGGGGGTGGTTTTGAGAGAAATTTGCGTTTTAGCGGTTTAGCTCTTGAATATTCGTAGAGCACAGAAAAAGCACATAAATATTATGTATTTTCATGTCAGTATATCCAAAAAATGGTAAATTCTCTTATTTGGGGGTTTTTTAAGGGTCTAAATCGGGCGAAAAAAAATAGGTATTTGGCTGTTCGATATTCGCAAAGCACATAAAAAGCACATAACTATCACGTAGTTTCGTTCTTAGATAAGCTAAATATCATTAAGTGCTCTGTTAGCTTGATGGCAAGCCAGCAGAGCACTTCTGATTTCTAATTTCCCGCTAAACGGTAAGAGCACAAAAATTTTTAATGGAACACAAAATTGGCACATAAAAAGCACATAAATGTGGACTACTTTGATTTTGTGATATCGAAAAAATAACCATTACTCGTATTGGCGGGTAATTTGGGTCTTGTGGGGGTGGTTTTGAGAGAAATTTGCGTTTTAGCGGTTTGGCTCTTGAATATTCGTAGAGCACATAAAAAGCACATAAATATTATGTATTTTCATGTCAGTATATCCAAAAAATGGTAAATTCTCTTATTTGGGGGTTTTTAAGGGTCTAAATCGGGCGAAAAAAATAGGGGTTTGGCTGTTCGATATTCGCAAAGCACATAAATATCACGTAGTTTCGTTCTTAGATAAGCCAAATATCATTAAGTGCTCTGCTAGCTTGATGGCAAGCCAGCAGAGCACTTTTGATTTCTAATTACCCGCTAAACGGTAAGAGCAGAAAAATGTTTAATGGAGCAAAAAATTAGCACACAAAAAGCACATAAATGTGGACCACTTTGATTTCGCGATATCGAAAAAATAGCCAATACTCGTATTTACCGGTAGCTTGGGTCTTGTGGGGGTGGTTTTGGGAGAAATTTGCGTTTTAGCGGTTTGGCTCTTGAATTTTCGTAGAGCACATAAAAAGCACATAAATATTATGTATTTTCATGTCAGTATATCCAAAAAATGGTAAATTTTCTTATTTGGGGGGTTTGTAAGGGTCTAAATCCGGCAAAAAAAAATAGGGGTTTGGCTGTTCGATGTTCGCAAAGCACATAAAAAGCACATAAATATCACGTAGTTTCATTCTTAAATAAGCCAAATATCATTAAGTGCCCTGCTAGCTTGATGGCTAGCCAGCAGAGCACTTTTGATTTCTAATTTCCCGCTAAACGGTAAGAGCACAAAATTTTTAAATGGAACACAAAATTAGCACATAAATGTGGACTATTTTGATTTTGCGATATCGAAAAAATAACCATTACTCGTATTGGCGGGTAATTTGGGTCTTGTGGGGGTGGTTTTGAGAGAAATTTGCGTTTTAGCGGTTTAGCTCTTGAATATTCGTAGAGCACAGAAAAAGCACATAAATATTATGTATTTTCATGTCAGTATATCCAAAAAATGGTAAATTCTCTTATTTGGGGGTTTTTTAAGGGTCTAAATCGGGCGAAAAAAAATAGGTATTTGGCTGTTCGATATTCGCAAAGCACATAAAAAGCACATAACTATCACGTAGTTTCGTTCTTAGATAAGCTAAATATCATTAAGTGCTCTGTTAGCTTGATGGCAAGCCAGCAGAGCACTTCTGATTTCTAATTTCCCGCTAAACGGTAAGAGCACAAAAATTTTTAATGGAACACAAAATTGGCACATAAAAAGCACATAAATGTGGACTACTTTGATTTTGTGATATCGAAAAAATAACCATTACTCGTATTGGCGGGTAATTTGGGTCTTGTGGGGGTGGTTTTGAGAGAAATTTGCGTTTTAGCGGTTTGGCTCTTGAATATTCGTAGAGCACATAAAAAGCACATAAATATTATGTATTTTCATGTCAGTATATCCAAAAAATGGTAAATTCTCTTATTTGGGGGTTTTTAAGGGTCTAAATCGGGCGAAAAAAATAGGGGTTTGGCTGTTCGATATTCGCAAAGCACATAAATATCACGTAGTTTCGTTCTTAGATAAGCCAAATATCATTAAGTGCTCTGCTAGCTTGATGGCAAGCCAGCAGAGCACTTTTGATTTCTAATTACCCGCTAAACGGTAAGAGCACAAAAATGTTTAATGGAGCAAAAAATTAGCACACAAAAAGCACATAAATGTGGACCACTTTGATTTCGCGATATCGAAAAAATAGCCAATACTCGTATTTACCGGTAGCTTGGGTCTTGTAGGGGTGGTTTTGAGAGAAATTTGCGTTTAAGCGGTTTGGCTCTTGGATATTCATAGAGTACATAAAAAGCACATAAATGTAGACTACTTTGATTTTGCGATATCGAAAAAATAACCATTACTCCCATAGGCGGGTAGCTTGGGTCTCGTAGGAGTGGTTTTCGGAGAAATTTTCGTTTTAGAGGTTTGGCTCTTAGATACTCGTAGAGCACATAAAAAGCACATAAATGTGGACTACTTTGATCTAGCGATATCGAAAAAATAACCAGTACTCGTATTGGCGGGTAGCTTGGGTCTTGTAGGGGTGGTTTTGGGAGAAATTTGCGTTTTAGCGGTTTGCCTCTTGGATATTCATAGAGCACATAAAAAGCACATAAATGTGGACTTCTTTGATTTTGCGATATCGAAAAAATAACCATTACTCCTATTGGCGGGTAATTTGGGTCTTGTGAGGGTGATTTTGGGAGAAATTTGCGTTTTAGCGGTTTGGCTCCTGAATATTCGTAGAGCACATAAAAAGCACATAAATATTATGTATTTTCATGTCTGTATATCCAAAAAAATGGTAAATTCCCTTATTTGGAGTTTTTTAAGGGTCTAAACCGGGCGAAAAGAAAAATAGGGATTTGGCTGTTCGATATTCGCAAAGCACATAAAAAGCACATAAATATCACGTAGTTTCATTCTTAAATAAGCCAAATATCATTAAGTGCTCTGCTAGCTTGATGGCAAGCCAGCAGAGCACTTTTGATTTCTAATGTCCCGCTAAACGGTAAGAGCACAAAAAATTTTAATGGAGCACAAAATTAGCATATAAAAAGCACAAAGTTTTGATATCAATTAAATCCATTTTCGGGAGATTGCTTTGCTAGCTTTATGGAGGTCCCCAATAGCCGTGTAAATTTTCAAATTGATCCATCGACCCGTTTTTCCGGACCGATCGATGAAAGTTTTACAAAAGAATTAAAGGAACAAGTGTTCCTAAACATCGTGTAATCATGATCAAAAAGGAAAGACCCATTTTCTTCGACTATTTTTAGAACTTTGCAGTAGTTGCTTGTTAAATTTAGGAAACAAAAAATTGAGTAATTTCGAAAAAACTTCTAAGCTGTTTAAATTCGTAACATTTTTCAGGAAACAATGGTGACTCGTTATTGCCACGCTTCGGCTTTTGCGCATCCTAATTTCACTTATCTTTAATTGCATTGATTAAAAGGTGATTGATCTTTAGTTGCGTTGATTAAACGGTGAGGTTGACGTCGAAGACAAAGAACGTAACGGAAGGCCGAAGGTATACGAAGACGCAGAATTAGAAGCATTATTGGAGGGAGATTCGCTATTCGGGAATTATTGTCTTGTCCTCTTTTTGAATTTTATTGACGAATAGGAGATTCAAGCTGGCAGCAGTGAGCGGACGAACCTTGCGTGGAAAAGAGAGGGGCGGGGGGGCGTGGCTAAGTCTGAGGGGTCACACCACTGTAGAATTAAAAAAAAATGTTTTTTTTTTTTACTTGAATTAAAAGATGCTTTTGAACCGTCTAGAATAAGGCGAAACAATTTTGGTACCTGTAAAACAAGGTCCGCAGGCCCGTATGGGTCTGCGGTGGTAGCGGCTGGCCCGTGTGCGAGACATCGACCGTGTTCTCGAAACACAATTTTTCAAAATGCCACGCAGCATAAAGGTCGTCGCTCACTTACCAACCCAGCACCGCCTCGCCTCGAGCGGTTGTCATTTCTTATATGGACTTTCCATACATATGCACTTACTTGTCAACTCCGTAGCATCATCAGATCGGCTCGCTCGCAAGAGTTGACAAGTGAGTGCATATGTATGGAAAACCCATCTAAGAAATGACAACCGCTCGAGGCGAGGCGGTGCTGATCGGGTGCCGGGTTGATAAGTGAGCGACGACCTTAACTCCAACAATTTTCATTTTTTTCACTCCCAATTTTGAGTACATGTTTAAAATAACATTCCAACGATATATAAGTACGGGATTTTCTATGAGTTAGTTATAACATTAGTGATTACCAAATAATTGTCCTTTTTTTCTGCCGAAAATTAAGTTTTTGTTTTAATGCTTGCCAATTATACCACTATACTCGTGTAAATTAATAGAATTTTTTAAATTTTATTCTAAAATCAAATTTGCGTCAGCTATACTGCATGCCGCAGAGCGTCTCAAATTCAACATGCCTCGCCAGAATGGCTCCAGCGTCACCTTTTGGCATAATTTTTTAATATAAATTTAATTTTGTTCACTTGAAGATATATCTAATAACATCCTTGAATATTAATATTCTCTTATTTGTCCTTCTACAAAAGAAAATCGCGAAATATCACTCAATTCTGGACGTTTACAGTGGTGTAAATTTTTTGTTTTACCCTTATAGTAAAACAAGCTAGCGCTCTTGATTTCTATCGATTTTGTTCAAATTTTAACCAAATATTCATACCATTATGCAAGTTTTAGTGAAATTTTAGAACAGTTGACTTTTAGAACAGATTGGGAGATAATGGATTTTTTAATACCAATTTTTAACACTGCAGCGTCTGCATGGCCGAAAGTCAGGTAACATAATTCGGCGTACCATTCTATTGTGTTTATTTATTTTGAAAACAAAAATACGATTAAATAGCAAATTAGTTAGGGCACGAGTGAAAAAAGTTTGAATTATCTTTACTATTCAGTTTTGCTAAAGACGTTCAGTAATGACAGAATAACTCGGTAAAAAATATTTGTTCCCTATAATCAAAAGACATTATGCAACACCTCAGAACAGTATTGTTCAATATTTCGAGAAAAAAGATAATTATCGTGTTCCTAAAGTTAAAAACTTTTAACGCGAAGAAAAATATTTGCGTTATAAACATTAATATTTTATATTGTTTATGTTATTGCCTTGTGTCTTTTTATAGAGGACAAATATTTTTTACGGAAAATTACTCTGTCTAAATTTCAATGCAGACCCTACAGTGTTAAAAATTGCAATTTTAAAACCCATTATCTCCGAATCTAAATAGTCGACTGTTCGAAAATTTCACTGAAACATGTATACTGATACGAACAATGTCTGGTTACAATTTGAACAGAATCTATAAAAATCAAGAGCGCACGCTTGTTCTACCTTAACGCGTTCAACCGTTCACCATTCAATTCTGTTGGGCTGGAGGTTTGGACCCGTTGACTCCGAGTATGAGATGTTGGTAGTCGTAACCATTGAGATGCAAGAAAGCCCTAGCGTCCTCGCTCTTTGTTTCGAAACGTACGTACATAAGTGAAAGGCCTTGCACAGATTGGTGGTGCGATCCATTGCGAGATATTGTTTCTGAACGAAGCCGAAGGATTCGAAGAGTTCCTTGAGGACTGCCTCGCTGGTGCTCTCGGAGAGATTGGAGACAGCGGTGATATCATCGCGACACTGGGACTGTATATTGTAGCCGCAACGATTGACGCGGTTTTGGCATCCTCGGCAGTATGTACTTGCTCCCCTGGATGAATCCGATGGTCCATCTAGATGGTAAATCCGATGCTACATTAGTTCTGGTTCCTACATGATAGCCAGGTAACGGACCTACCATGTGTGTGCGTACGGTATCGGTACCAGTATTAGTATGGTGAGGATACAGAACCGGTATATTTTACTATTGCACAGTCTACCAGTACCATACTAGTAACACGTACATTTGCGTGTAGCGGTGTACTGCCGTACAGGTACACCGTAGGATACTATCTCTGTACGCCATACCAATAGTACGCTCGGTCAGGGATAAGCTATCGAGGAATCGCCACAGGTTCACAAATCATCCGTGTTTGAGACGTGACAGTTTAGTGTTCGTAGGCAAAGGGTGTTGAACTTTCGTGCCTCATTTTGGTCGCACACTGCTCAGGAAATCGAGGATTTCGAGGGGTAATGACAATGGCTACGGATCGTCGGAAAATATGCTATCTGCGATTTTTTCACGAATATATACCGAGGCATTTCTGCGAAGAACAAATAAACTTGAGTTTCTTCCATCGGAGCCGTTGACAGTTTGACACGTCGGCGAGCGGGGAAGCAATGCGAGGGAAGATCGTGGCAAATGACAAAGTGCGTGAATTGAGGTTATGAGGTTATAGCACGTACGTACCTTGACTTCCGGTGTTTTCCCCTTCGGCTTCTCGCTGTCACTACGTTCCTCGATCTTCTTCGTGTAATCGACCGCGGTGATTTTCTCGTCGATTATTTCTTTGTCGGGATTGCTCGTCGGTGGTGTGCCGGCGTCCTGAGTCATTCTTCACAGCAAAAAAAAACTCACCAAAATGCGACGAAAACAAACTCCACTCTATCACACACTATTCACATTCTATATCACACTCTATCACACACATTGTATGAAATATATTTCGAACGAATGTGCGAGGTTATAGCTCCGGCTTTCGACCTGTCAAAAAATAAATTGTTCCGGAAGGAGGCGAGCGCGTTCGGTAAAACAGGACGAAGCGAGCTGCGCGCCGCCAGTGAGAAAACGGATGATCTGAACGCTCGCTCCGGTACCTGATATTTTGAGCCTTGTTGTATTTTGAAATGTAGCAAATGTAGCATTTTTGCTACATTTTTGTAAGAATTTCAAAATGCTTTTTCTCCGCCATTTGTTCATGAAAGCAGGTAAACAAAGCTTAAAACGTGTGCTTTTTCACGGTCCAGAGGATGACGATCAGAAAATTACCGAAAATGCGATGCAATGGTTAATAATTCACCATTTTTCGCACGGTAATCACAAACTGCAATTTTTTTGGAAATTTTGGATAATGGAGGGTATCATACCCTCGGAGCAAGTGTCCTGCATGCACACAACAAATTTCATTCCAATCGGTTGATCCGTTTGGGAGAATTCTCTTTTCAAAATTTCAAAGCGGTCGGAGGCGTGTGGCACATCGCCTTAAGGCACGCGTCCACATTCATGTCTCAAAACTAATTATTGCCTATTACGTCAGAATTACAATTTTTATCTATTTGTAGACATTATAAACAACTATTTTTTCATAAAATAATTTTTAATATTATTTCGATCGAGTGGTGTTCACTTGTGTCAACTGGGTACGTCACCCAGTTATCGACAACATTTATTTATATGTATATCTTTTTACTATCGCGAATATGTGTATGACGATTACTGGTCCGTGGCTTCTTCAGACAATGCGAATTACGGACCCAATATTTCTTTTCTGATTTTCTATACACTGATATTCGATTCGTAAGATTCTTTTTTTGCTTACATTGTCCCAGTTGTCGTCAGCCGTGGCGATTAATCGGCGGATTGTTTATGTTGCTGAACCGTTAATCGTTATACATGAAAACTCGTTGAAATTAACATAAAATTATAATTTTTTATGATGAACGCAAAACTAAGATCCTGGTTAATCACTTGAAGGAAAACTTACTTCACGCAAGTCCACGCGCATTCTCAGATCACCCGAGATGTTGACATGATTCACGTTAACCTCCTAATAAAGGATTCGGCCGAAATGATAGCTAGACGTCGTAGCGGAATGTATTTAATTTGATTATTCTTGAATACTTATACTTACGGGTGTGAAAATGTAATACAACACAGTAAATACCTCCTGGGAGCTAATATAGCACAGGTCTACACGAAGGACTGACTTGTATCTTAAAATACTTATTTAATGCATAAATATGACGATCACTAGGACCCTGACGGCCACTGGGCGATTACCTTAATATTTTTCGTAATTTTTTCGTTCAAGTGGTAAAAATCATAAAGTTTGTAAAAGAGTGCGTAACAATTATTCTGTAGTTCTATATGCAGACATAATCGACTCAGCAAACTCCTACGAACCTTTGCATAATTAGTTAAGGCCTTATATGCCTTTGGATGGTCGAAAAAAAGGCTTTTTGGGATTAAAAAATACTAATAAAGCAATCAAAACGAGGTTTAGAGGGTTTATTTCACATATCTGTAGGTATCTCCAACGAGCGGACTCGTTGGAGTTGCACATGTGCACCCAGAAGAAATTTCTTTTCCTCGTAATCTACATGAGTTTTGTTACTGAAGTACACACAATTATTATAAAATATTTATTTTTGTACATTTGGCCCCATTTTTAAGAAAGTCGCATTTTCGACTGAAACAACGGCCTTTGTTCGTTTCCAAAAAACGCAATTGTTAATCGATTGTAAAAATCGTGTGTACATCGCTATAAAATGGAACTAAGAAGTTGTATTTGAAATTTGAAGTCAATTGGTCAAAAAATGCAGGACCACGAGTCCGCCCGATTTTGAAAACATTTCTTCATCAGAAACGCGTTTAAAGTTTTAAAACCATTTTTCTACATGTCTTGTAAAAATATGTCCACCTAAAATAACTTTTGCATATTATTTTCGGCAGGTTTATACATAATTTAAGTCAATAAAAAAAACAATTTTTTTCCAAAGGTTTATAAAGCCTCAAAGCAGTTTGAATGCATGTGACGATTAGTGGGACGTTCCTATGGCGATTACCAGACCAACTATCATGGTGGCATGACGATGACTCGTACAATAGCCTCTTATAACCTTTACGAAATATTTTCTCGAAAACTGTACCAGGCACAGGAATTTTACAACGACCTTTTTCGTCGCAATAGAAAACTGATTAAGAACGACTTCAAATAACTTTTACTCACTTTCCTAGTTAAGCTGTATAAATTTGCAAAGTCAAACGATCTGCCTAAGGTGACGATTACTGGGCCATCTACCTCATAGGGCAAAAAAGACCGCTATCACAGTGTTACGCATATTTTTATCTCATCGCTGAGCGAAATTTTCCCCCATTTGGTTTGGTCTCTTGTACGTCCTTTTAGTGTATGTTTACTGCATTCGCCGGCTCATTGTTCGGTTGAGAAAAATCGCGTGCCAAGATGGGTCTGATTCTGTTAGGGACAGGGAAGAAAGAGGAAAGAAACAGGCAAGAACGTATCGCGACGATTCGTGTATCCTACGCGAATGCAAGAAAAATCCATGATGAATAGTACGGGCTATTCAGAAAGGCTTCAATTAAATCTGTTGCATGGAACGATTCGGTGCGGACTTCGTAAAACTAATTTGCATAACCAAATTGCTGGTAAACTGTCTTTTATTAACAAGCGCAATAAAAAGAAAACGTTCACGATTTGCAAAAAAATGTGTGTTTTGGCAAAAGGTTCTTTGGTCGACAAGAGCAGATTTGAATAGGTTTTATCGAAAAAGGAGAATGAGCGTGGGGAGAGAAACCGGCGAAGAATACCAAGAGCGTCAAGAACAGCAAACTGTAAAACGCGGAGGCGTTTCTATTGTGGTTTGGAGTTGCTTTGCTTGGTCGAGCAAATATATTGTCGAGCTTGGTATATTGTGGTTTGGAGTTGCTTTGCTTCGTCGAGAGTCAGCGAATTAGTAAAAATCAATGACATATTAACGGCTGATGAGAACATTGGTGTCCTCAATGAAAATTTGGAAACGTACTTGCTGCGGGTTGGATTAGAAGATTTTATTTTCCAATAGGACGACCCCAAGCACACAATGAAAAAAAAAACACAACAGTTCGTAAAATCCAAGAAGATAAAAAATCTTAAATGGCCACCACAATCACCTGATTTGAATTCCATCTGTCATTCAAAATGCGTTAATGCTGTTTTTCTATTATCTTCTTATCTTATTTTGTTATGTTTATTGAGTTCGTCTTTGATTTATGTTTTCTTCTTTCTTTTACTCGAAAATAGTTTTTATTTTTATTGGCGTATTTTAATTTGCCGGCTATTTTGTTTTTACCCTTTACATTGTATCCCATCGCATCTTATATTGTTTATTTTGGTTTAAAAAAAAATCGAATCTTCATTGCTTCAATTTCCATTAACCTCATATTTGTGTTTTATATCGAATGTTTTTTATGAACCTGCTCGAGGACACCAACACCTACACGAAATTATCACGTGACCCCACGTCGAGTATAGAGAAGAAAACAACAACACTTCTAAAGAAGGCTGGTCTATCGGAAAACCTAACCAAAGTCCTTACACCTAAGGAATCCCTATCACCCAGGCTTTACGGTCTGCCAAAAATACACAAAAACAACATTCCGCTAAGGCCCATTGTTAGCAACATAGGCAGTCCTACATATCATTTGGCACGTTTCCTTTGCAAACTTTTGCAGGTACTCGTAGGCCTCAACAACTCCCATATCCAAAACTCCCGGGATTTTGTGAACAAGATCCAGTCTATCAAGGTACAACCAGAAGACATTTTAGTGAGTTTCGATGTCATATCCCTGTTTACAAACGTCCCAACAAATGAAACCCTAAGCATAGTTAAAAATTCCAAAAAAGTTGCCCCTAACCTACTGCCTCTCATAGAACATTGCCTAAACTCTACATACTTCCAATTTCAATCCCAGTTTTATGAAGAAACTTCAGGCGCAGCTATGGGTTCCCCTATTTCCCCCATCATCGCCAACATCTTTATGGAGAACTTCGAGAACAGAATTCTGCAAGAAGCTTCCCTCAAACTCTCCACCTGGTTCCGATATGTCGATGACACCTTCGTCATTTGGAGTCACGGCAAAGAAAACCTCAATCATTTCTTAACCTTCCTCAACTCCCAGCACCCCAGTATTCAATTCACCATGGAAATAGAACAGGAAAATCAAATCCCTTTTCTGGATGTACTGGTTCAACGGAAAAGCGATGGCACTTTGGGCCATAAAGTTTACCGGAAGCCAACGCATACGGATAGATACCTCCACGCTACGTCCCATCACCACCCTTCCCAAAAACAGTCGGTCATAAGCTCTCTGGTCTACAGAGCTCTAGCAATCTCCGAACCAGACTCCCTGGAGGTTGAACTAGAACACCTACGAAAAGTTTTAGAACACAATCGCTACAAGCCAGGCAACATCGAAAGAACGATCAGAAATCTAAAAAGAAAAATTGCTGATCCGAAAACGGTTACAGCCCCTGATGGGGAGAATGAAGGACAAATAACCGCAACAACTTCCCTTCCATACCTTCAGGGCATAACCGATCGCATAGGCAGGGTCCTTGGAAAACATAACGTGCGAGTCAAACCTCAGAAGAAACTAGCACAAGTAATTCCGAGTGCAAAAGACCAAAGACCACCATTAAGTGCACCAGGAGTATACAAGATACCCTGCTCATGCGGTAAAGTGTACATAGGAGAAACCGGGAGGAAGATCAGTACACGGATCAAAGAACACCAACGGTGTATCAAATATGGCCATATTACACAATCAGCGCTGGCCGAACATTGGATGGAGACTGGTCATGCCATCCAGTTCGACAAAGCCCAAAGTCTGGCCCCATCAAACAGCTATTTTTCCAGGAAACACCGAGAAGCTTGGAAATCCGAAAACATCCGGACAATCTAAACAGAGATGGAGGATATCACGTCAATCCTATTTGGCACACCGTCCTCCCGGATTTTTAATCGACCAGCTGATCAATTAAAACATCTGATTGGCTGGTGCAGCGATCTGGAACGATGACTGCAACTATATAAGGGATGCCTGAGATACGAGAGCTTCAGTATCGGAGCTCTCAGCCCTGATGATGCAGACTGTAACGTTTGCGAAACGTCGGCACAACGCTGATCCTCAAGACGGCCTCCATTCGGAAGCCACATACTCTTCTCATTACATAAAGAGCCGTGAAAGCCTTAAAACTAAAATGTTTTTTAAATTTAATTTCGGTTAATTCTTTTCTTATTTCATGTGTACCTTTATATTCTCCCGAAAGTTTACCGGGGTATAATAAACATTACCAATCTCTCTCGCCCTCCCTTCGCTTTTTGATCGAGATCTGAATCATACATGGTTATTCTCACCCTATTTTTTCTTTAGTATTGTGGATGTTGGCTGTGTACCTTCTATCCTTAATTTTGTGTTATTTTGCTTTCGCCTTTTTATTCCTTATATAGTCGTTTTTTTTTATTTCTTCGACCTGAGATTCGTAATTAACGATCCCTCAAAACCCGCAGATTACCGAGTTCCATGCGATTTCATTTAATTTCTGCATTTCTGCGAAACGACGGGTCCAATATGGCGAACCGAAATGCAAAGTTTGATTCAATTCGAATTTGCCATCCTCAATTTAAACCTCAGATCCGTAATGAATGACCTCAAAAACCCCCAAACATCGAGTTTCGCCCGATTGCAAGAATTTTTGCATTTGATCCGCCATTTTGAATTTTTCCATTTTTTATCCCAGATTCGCAATCAGCAACCTCGAAAACCCTTGAATACCAAATTTCGTAATTTTCTGATTTTTTTTTTCGAGAAATTTCATCCCGCGCTGATACCTGAGAAACCTCGATTTTCGTGAAAATTGACGGATCTCGATTTTCTCCAAAAGAACGGGGTTGCAACCCGAATAAAGAATAAAGGCAGCGATCTGCTATTTGGTGGAGTATTTCTACATACCATGAACTAAAAAAAAACGCAAAAACTTTTGGTGCCTCTGCATTTGTTGTAATGTATAACATGATAAACAAAGAAGTGTAAAAATGGGCATTTTACACACTTTTAAACAATCAGTTTTACAATGTTGAAAACGGCTTCTGAAAAATACGAAAAATAAACAGTTTTGTAGGGGGAAATCCAAGCTTTCCAACGATGCCGGTTTGGATGCTGTGCGATGATTTGGACCAGAGTTATGACCGGTCAAAGTTGAAAAATGCATTTTTTCGTAAAGCTGCGATAACTTGGCTAAAAAAAATCGCACAGAAATTGAAAAAAACCAAATTGTTGGGAAAGATACAAGCTTTCGAATGGTCGAAACAGATTTTCGAAAAAAAAATGTCTGTTCCCCGTATACCTTGTCAAACTCGAGCAAATTTGTTGATTTTATGTTTTGTTTTGTTTAACAACGAATTTCTTTATTTAAACGAAACGAAAAAAATTATTTATAATCAGATTATCAAAGTCGAAGGTTTACACTACAAAATGCTTTTTTTCATTTTTTCTCCGACCATTTTTCACCGAGTTACAGCGGTTTGAAAAAGGGCCATTTTTCGTCGAAAAAATAGTGATCCCTTAATTGTTGCGCTTAGTGTACTTTTTATTTAACTATTGTTGTTTCGTATTCACGTTCCTTATATCTATTGTTCAGCCCGTCAATTTAGCTTTCGAAGGTTTAAAAAAATGGTTTTGAAGTGAGTTCTGAATCTATTTTGTATTTCTCTAGAGTTCCTTGTTATTTTTAAGACGAGTTCTGGCGATTTTCCGATTTTCGATACCATTCCAGTTACTAATGAGATTATTAGGAGAATAATGAGAAACTAATGAGATTATTCAGGGCTCATCAAAATCAGTTCGCGGATGAGAACCTGGTCTGTTCTCGGTTTCTCTAGAGGTCCTGAACATGTTCAGGAACAGTTCTGGTGATTATTCAACTGTTGTTACCATTGGTTAATCAACTGTTATATAAATCGGATGATTCAAGGTTCATAAAAACAGTTCTGGGGTGAATTCCTGATCTGTTCTCTGTTTCTCTAGAGTTCCTGCACATTTTCAGGAAGGGTTCTAGCGATTATCTGATTTTCGATAACCTTCGTTAGTTAATTGTGATAATAATCGGATACTTTTGGCGTTCGTGAAAATTTGTTCCAGCGAAAGTTTTTGGTCTTTTTTCGTTTCTCTGAAGTTCCGGCATATATTCAGAAAGAGATCATCTTTCTAATGATTGTCAAGACCGAAGGTTATAGGAATTAAAATTAGATAATCACCCGAACTCTTCTTGAAACCTGCAGGTGGTCTACTAGAATTGATTTTTATAACCTGCAAGCTCGCTATTGGCGCCTCAATCAATCAATTGATGCTCTCGAAATTATGGCTAATACCTGATTTCAGGGAGGGGAGAGTCCCCGAAATATATGTACGATATCTTGGCATTACTAGATCATGTCTAAACGAGTTTAAGCATAACGTAGTCATGCGAAATCTTCAAACAAGAATCCTAGCGATGCCCAGTACCATATTATTGAATATAGATAGATGCCACAACTCTCGATATTGATTATCAAGGGCTCTAAAGAATATCGAGTTGCATTGAAAAGTATTATCAGAACTCCTGGAACTATAGGTGAACGGAGTGTCACCTTATTATTGTGAGAGATTTTGGTTGCTCGAACTGTGGTAATAATTACCACAACTCTTGTTAAAATAGTAAGGAACTCTAGAGAAATACAAAATAGATTCAGAACTCACTTCAGAACTATTTTTCAAAAACCTTCGAACGCCAACTCGACCGGCTTTGTATTGTTTGGGTTTAATCAAACCCGAACAAACTGTTGTTTATTTTTATATTTTTATTTTTGTTACGTATATGTATTTTGTTGCCTAAAGAAATATACCAAGGCATATATTAAACCATCAACCATACTCTCTCTCTCAAGCAAACCCAAACAACCTATTATTCATTCTTATCGCTTCATTCTTGTCCTTTACATGTATCTTGTTACCTAAAGGTTTATACCTAGGCACATAATAAGCCGTCAATCAATCAATCAATCAATCAATCAATCTCTCTCTCTCCCTCTCTGTTCGTCCTCCATATCTACAGGTTTCTACTTCCGCGATTACTACAGTAGCCCAGCTCCTGTGATCTTCTTAACGGGGAAGCGTTCGTGGAATTTCACTTTTATTTACAGTGTTAAAGCTTGCATCGTTGGACGGCAACGGAAGTTTCGTTTTCCATTTTTATTTCCTTACTTTATTGATATACGAAATCTTCTTGTGAAGCTTTATGTTTTGCATCTCTAAGCAACTCAAAGTGTTTGATTTTCGGAGCTAAAATCCACCAGAAGAAATTTGGGAGATCGAAGAAAAACGATGTTCATTGCATTTCAACGATGCAAAGTTTAAAGTCATTTTTATTTTTCCTTCCCCAGATAGGAGCATCGTTGCCGCGTATAATTTTTCAAGCGCCCCTTTTCACCAGAGACCTCCATTTTCCTGCTTCATTCGGGTATATAAACGCATGCACACATACACACGTGTCTGCACGCATGTATACATAGACGTGTGTCTATGTGTGTGCGGCGGGCGCTCGCGCGGTATGCCTATATATATTTATATAAATACATGCATCGCACGTGCGCCACACAAATACCAAATTTCCCTCGCGTGCTACCACTGTCCCCTACTCCCCTCTCCTTTCACCCCCTCTTGAGGCGGCAGCATGGAAGCGCGATTCGTCACGACAGCTTCACGAATCGAATCCCCCCGTCCTATAGAAGGCTAGTGCAACTTACACACGCGTATGTGACATCCGTGAATGCATTTTTTCATTACTCTGCCTGCATAATTCCAGGTTTGTTGAAGCTATGCGAACGGGCGCAATTTGAGGGACGGAATTTTGCTTCTCTGGAATGTGACGAGGTTGGGAAGGGGTGAGAAAAATTTCAAACAAACGTTTTGTTTGGAGGGAAGGTCAAGAGAGGTTAGGTTGGAAAAAACGCTGCAACGTTTATCATGTACTATCCGTTCTGCAAAAAGGTGATTATAAGCTTGTTTCTCTAGAAAAAAAGAGAAAGAAGGAGATGTAATT